>JAMJFZ010000736.1:2422500-2687500 GCA_026225945.1 Cricetomys ansorgei
CTTGCAGGATAGAAGAGGCATTAAGTCCTCTAGAATTAGAGTTACTGGTGGTTGTGAACTGCCATGTGGGTGCTGGGAATTGAACTGGGACTCTCTGGAGGAGTAACCAATGCTCTCAGCTGCTGAGCCATCTCTCTTCAACCCTGGATTCTTAATTCTTCTATATTTTACAGTAATAGTTTTATCAGATTCCTTTAGAGAGATCTGGTTTTATTTTCTCTACTCATGCTGGCATGACCAAAGTTAATCCTGTCTCACAAATCTAACAATAGCAACAAAAACTAAAAATGACATGGGATGACCTTTCAGAGCGCTGCTATAGTTGAGAGCTTAAATTGTAAAGGAATCTTATACTTACCTGAATTCTTACTTGGAAATATACAAGTTCTGTGCCCTAATATTCTAATCAGATGGATCTGATGAAGGAAATCTACCTAATGTGAAAAGAAGATGTGTCTGCATTTATATTCTCAAACTCAAGATGAAATGTCCGTATGAATTGGCTGCTTTAGGACTTCCCCGAGGATGGCTGTGTTGTGAGGAGTAAGAGTGGGCAAGTCCTCAGTCTTCAAACTAAAGATCATTTGTCCAAATTGACAATTTCTTCTTTTTTTTTTTTAGAGCAATAGTGTGAGCCAGATTTTCATTCTGTAGCCCAGGCTATTCTTGAATATGGTGATCCTCCTCACTTAGCTTCCCTATTTCTTAGATTATACACATGAGTCATTATGCCAGGGTAACATATACCATTTCTATAATTGTCTAAAATATAATATCCAAGTCATTAGGTAGTAATAAAGGCTATATAGTATGCAAAACTGACTTGGAGGTGACACCAGGGATTGAACCTAAGGCTGCCTGCATGCTACACAAGATTTCTACCAACTGAGCTACACCTTTAGTTCCAGTTAAAGGAAAAAAATTATTAACTGTGCTGCTGATCTGCAGTCACCTGAGAAACTGGGACCATATTTGGCTAACATTTTATCATTATTTAAAATGGAAAGTTCATTTGGTCAGTCCACCAAATAGGCAAGCACAGTCATGACAAATTCACAAGTTGAATGTGGGTGGAACATGATTGTAATCCATGCATTTAATAGGTTGAGACAACTGAAAAGAAGTTCTGTGTCTTTTTTTTTTTTAAGATAGAGTCTCATATCCCAAGGTGTACTCACACTTAGCTGCTTTGGCTATGTAGCTGAGGATGGCCTTGAACTGATCCTCCTGCCCCTGTCTTCCAATTGCTGGGATTACAGATTTGTACCACTATGCTGAGCTGAGAATAAAAGTTCAAGTTATCTTTGCATACACAATGAGTGTAAACTCAGTTTGGACTACATGAGACCCTGTCTTGAAAAAAAGAATACACACACACACACACACACACACACAGAAATATAATAGATAATATAAAAAGGAAATTGACTTCAGTTTAACTGAAGGGAAATCTATTTATTTGTTAGGACAACACCCAACAGGAATCACTTTGTCAGTTATTTACAGATTTCAGAAAATTAAAGTTGAATGGATTAAGTGGAAGTCAGCTTGTGCGATTTTCTTTAAGCATAAAGCTCTTGTTCTGTTCATCTGTGCCAAGCAAACACTAACTTAAATTTCCAAATAAGCAAGGAAAGGGGCTGAATTTGGACAGTCCAGAGGAAACTAGTCACTACAGATAGAGCAGGCACACTTTTAGAGTGAGCTCTTGTGGTGCACTCAATTTCAGTCTCAACTTGTACTAAGCACTCATTAGTACTAGTGCCAAAACATATCACAGTTTGTTAGAGAATCACATCACAGATGTTCCCCCTTTCTCTCTCTGTTTTTCTATGTGTGTCCCTGTGTGTGTTGTGTCCATCTGTCCATACACACATATATATTAAAAGCAAAGTATACTTCTACACAGAAAGTTTTTTCTGGGAGAAATTTACAGGCAGTAGTCTGGGATAGGCCAGATGGCCTAAGGCTCTCCACAACAAAGTGCTAAACCAAACTCAAGAGCTGGCTCAGTGGGTAAAGGTTTCTGCCTCCAAGCTTGTCTCCCTAGGACTCTCACATATGTGGAAGGAGAGACCTGACTTGTGCAAGTTGTCCTCTGACCTTGACAAGTGTGCCATGACACGTGTGCATAAAGTGACACCTAATTGTATGATAGTAATCTGTTCCCACAACAATATCAATAATTGCATCAAAGCGGTAACCACATTTTGATTTGGCACCAACAGTATCCCTCCAATATAAGCAGTTGAGTATGAGAAAGTAGTGTGAAACCATTGGCGGGGTTAAATGTTTCAGAAATGGCTTGCCCAAATACCACATGGTGAAATACCCCATCCACTGTGATTGTCTAGATCTGACTGTAACAGATTATACATTGGGTCCTCATGTGGCTTCTAAACAATCTCCGACTTCTAACATGGACAGAAAGAGGCCATTATAGAACAGATTATCTGTCCATCTACCAAAGATGTAAGTGGAAGGTAAATCTACAAAAATATTTCTAGACACTGGCATACTTAGGTCATTTGTCTGTTTCACAATTTACTCTCAATATCACCTTGTGTTCTGAGATTGTTGCCTTTTTGTTTGTTTTGTGTAGCTTAGGCTAGTCTAGAACTAACAAGTTGAACTCCTGATTCTTTTGCCTCCACCTCCCCAGTGGTGGCATTATAAGCATGCCAGCAAGCCCATCCTTGGAAATGTATTTTGGATGGAACAACTTCTTTTTCAATGCATTTTCTCTACCACTATGCAACATCTACTGTCAATTTTCTAGGTTTTTAAATAATGGATATACAGTCTGTGTAAATTGCAGTTGTTGGAGCTGGCCTTAAATTTAAGATCCCCCACCACCATCCCGGTCTCAGCCTTGGAATAGCTGGATTCCACACTTGGGCCACCATACCCAGTTACAAGCAGAGTCATATTTTCTAGGGAATAATAGTTGTTTACACTGTTGCTTATCAATAGCTTTATAGCTTGTATCCATTTTATTTTCCCACCAAATTCTAAGGAGTTTCTTAAGGTGTTGAATTGGTCCTATACTTCCTCCACAGATGCTATAAAGAAAATACAGATTTGATTCTTTTGTTAAATTTTACTAGTCTTTTCACACAGACTGTACTAGTTGGTACTTCAGCAATTTACCATCTTCAGCTGCATGGCCCACAGGTGAAGTGGTTTTACATGGCAGTGATTATTAATGGTTTCCTCCCACCTACTCCCTCACCTGCTCTCTGGTGGGGAGGTGCTTATCTTTGCAGCCACTCTCGCCCTCCAAATCTCCCAGCAACAGGAGCTCAAGAAACCTGGTGCCTGGCCTAAGCCCTTTCACTGCTGACAGTTCACTTCTGAGGCTGCCATGGAGGTCCCAGTGGGCGCGTGAAGGGTTTTTCCCAAGCTATGCCTGGGGACACCAGCTAAGATGGCTGCCAAGTGCCACAGGCATGTTTCCTGGGGCAGCCCCCTGTGCCTCATCCCTTTCCTCATCTTTCTGATCTTTTTCTTCTTGGCTGACTTTATAAAAATGTTAACAGCTATAAGTTGTCTGGTGTGCTGGTTCCCACAAATAATTTTAAAACTTAGTCAGCTAAGGCATCAGGATTGCTACACGTTCCAGGCAAGCCAGGACTACATAGAAAAACAAAAAAACAAAGCAAAAAGCTGCATGTTGAAGAGAAGATATGAAGAAAGCTTTAATTGAGAACATTGCAATACTACATTGTGTGTGTGTGTGTGTGTGTGTGTGTGTGTGTGTGTGCGCGCGAGCGCAACATACCTGACTTTTGCCCTACCTACATTTTTTTAAATGTAGGTCAGTGGTTTTCAACTTGAGGGTGGGAAGTTTTGCTCTTTAAGGAACATAAGGTGATGTCTATATCATTTCTCTTTAACATTAACTAAGAAATGGTTGTTGGAGGTGCTACTGGTGTCTCGGAGAACATGACTACTGTGGCCCAAGATAGCCCTCCACAATAAGAAATTACCCAGTCAAAAATACCAATATTGCCCAAACTGAGAAGCCCTATTCTAGGTATTCTGAATAAGAGAACTGACCATCTAGCTAGAGAGATGCCTCAGCAGTTAAGAGTACTAGCTGCTCTTCCAGAGGACCAGGTTCAGCTCACAACTGCCTGTAACTCCAGTTCCAGGGGATTTGACACCCTCAAATAGATGTACGTGCAGGGAAAACACCAATGCACATAAAATAAAAATAAATTATTATTTTAAAAAGAACTAATCCAAGTATCTGTATTTCTGATTACATACATTTTAGTGTTTTTCCCTTGATACGAATAATTACAAAATCTGAACCATTCTGAGTTGAGAGATACTATATAATACAGCACCTCATTGTTTCATCTACTACTGAAATAACAACTAAAATACACCACCTCAATGTTGTATGATGAATAGTCTATTATAAAGCTATAGAAGGAAAATGGATAGGTAGATATTTTTCAGATGCCAAATTACTACAGTCCTTTTGTATATTTGACAATATGTATATTAAATGAGTTAATAAAAATTGAGCTCCATCACAAGGTTTACCTCTGCAAAGGAGGCCGCCAAGAGAAATAACCCAGAATTTCATTAGGGCATTGCAAGGCATGATTAAGATTTGCTTTTGCTCAAAGGGGGAATTAGCATATGCATGCCTGCTCCATTATCCACATATGTATTTGTCCCTTTTTCATCAATGACCCCAGAAGAGAAATTCTTGTATTAATTATATAGTGGAGGAATTGAGAATCAATTAAAATGACTGTCAGAGTTAGTGCATGTCCCTGACTCTAGTGCCCTTATTCTTTGTACTATGTCATCCTGTCTTCAAAAGTAGATTTGTAAGTATTTTGTTCTCCTTAGCTTTTTCTTGAGGATGTTCTAGACAGATTTCATAAAACTAGTGTTCTTGATTTTCATTCTGTACAAGATTATGGGTAAAGGCAAACCTCACTTGAAAATGTTAAAATGAGAGACCTAATGTAGGTTGATGTGAACTGATATGGGTTAACTATTATCATTTTCTGGGAAATGTTTTCTTTGTTTGTAGAAGAAATCTAGAAACATAGTTGGACCTGAAGCACTGTCTGTCATTTTGTACATTGTGCTTTGTCTTTGTGTGTAACATATATTTCATATGCTGTCTTTCATCACCAGAATTCCTCCCTGTAAGGGAATAAATGAGGACACCCAAAAGGCCCTGGACCGCTCTCTTCTTGATTGCACTTTCCGATTACAAGGTAGAAATAACCGCACATGGGTGGCAGAGTTAGTGTTTGCAAATTGCCCTCTTAATGGCACTTCCACCAGGGAGCAAGGTGAGATCTTTCACATACTGTTTTTGGACATTGCTAGATTTTTAAGGAATTGATTGCTATTAATCTTCCATTTTGGATCCTATAGGACCATCCCGACATGTTTACCTGACATATGAAAATCTGTTGTCTGAGCCTGTTGGTGGTCGAAAAGTAGTTGAAATGTTTCTTAATGACTGGAATAGCATTGCACGATTATACGAGTGTGTGTTGGAATTTGCACGTTCTCTACCAGGTACATGTAATAATCTTCCTTTTAAATTAAAAATATCTTCTTCCTCTAATGGAAGAAGCAAAACCTGTACATTTTTTGAAAAATAGTCAAAAGTATATCAAAGGAAAATTGTCTCCTTTACCTTAGCATACAATTTCTTTCCTCTAGAGAAAATAACTGTTAAGTTTCTTTTATTTTTAGAAATTTGAGCACATACATAGTTTTGTGCCCATATAATATAAAAAACATTTTGCTGTGCCAACATGTCACTGTTCTAATGTTGGTGGGACCTGGGAGATTGGAGCCAATAAGTGAGGCTAACTAAATTCTCATGCAATAGCCAACTTTATTCAGAGCATTAAGACAGTTCGTACCCTGAGGGTTAAGAAGAATCACATGAGTAAAGTATGCAATCACAAGGACAAGTCATACGTAGCAGACAAACCACATGTGGCAAAAACATGTTTTCCCAGAGAGGCTTATAAACATAAACTAGCCAGTTGTAATGAATAGTCTGATGTAAACTCACTGCTATTTGCTATGCTTAGTGGAGTCGGGGGTGGGGCATGAAAGCACATTCCAGGGACAATTCTGTGTTTTGAAGAAACTGAGGTCACAAGACTTTTTTTCTTGGACTTTTCTCATAAGTACTCAGAATTCTCCTCACATGGCTCCATTCTTGGACCATGTTCAAACACCAAAACTTTTAAATTGCATAATCACTTAGGTGTTAAGTGTCTCCTATTACAGATGCCGAAAACCTGTCACAGAGACTTAAAAACTTTGCTGAAAGCCAGAGAGCTAGTAAGTGGGAGAGCTGTTAGCATAAATTTGTAGCACAGGAGGCCAGGACAAAGAAGATGATATGCAGTACTGGCAACTATGCTAGACTGTAGCTGGCCACTCACTGTGGCGGCTCATCAAAGAAGACAGGGAGGTGTTTTCATAGGTGCAGACCCTGCCAGACCTCAGCTAAGCAGAGGGACCCACCATCATGGCAAGTGCCATCCTCCACAGTGGAGCCCTGAGAGTCTAAGCTCCAGTGTTTTTACTGATACAGAACTTCTCAGGTGTTTTATTGATGTGCAGATCATGAATAATCAAACATCTTTTACATAAAGCCAACACCTACAGACAATACAAAACACCAAGGCCTAGGCGGCCCTTCACCCTACAATGCATAAAACAACCATTTTATTGCAACACTAGACCTTTTCAGTATCTTACCTTCTGTCCTGGCCTCCTGTACTTTTGATTTATGCTACTGCTTTTTTTTTTTTTTTTTTTTTTTTTGGAGACAGGGTTTCTCTGTTGTACCCTGTTGTAATTCTGGCTGACCTGGGATTCACTCTGTAGACCAGGCTGACTTCCAATTCACAGAGATCTGCCTGGCTTTGCCTCCGTAGTGCTGGGATTAAACGCATGTGCCACCACCGCCTGGCTATGCTACTGCTTTTTAAAAAAGAAATAGAAACAGGCATTGTTATGTGTGCCTGCTATTACAGCACTTGGCAGGTAAGGCAGGAAGATCAGGAACACATTGTCACCCTTAGCTACATAGGGAATTTGAGGCAAAGTCCGGTCTTAAAGGAGCCTTATCTCAATTAAAGTAGGCATATAGTTTGCCCAAATGCCCTCTTTTTCAAACCTGGTTTTAAAATTTTTATGTGTCCTATTAATACTTTTTTGGCTTGTTTCTGCTTATTAGACATACCTGCTCATCTGAATATTTTCTCAGAAGTTCGTGTTTATAATTATCGAAAACTTATCTTGTGCTATGGAACCACCAAAGGAAGCTCAGTAAGTCTATGAATTAAAACTTGGAAGTTCCCTTCTTATACATCCTTTAAAAATTAAGAACTTAAAACAAATGCTACCAAGCATGGCGGCATATTCCTCTAAGCCAGTACTCTGGAGGCTGGGGCAGGAGGATCTTGAGTTCAAGGCTACATGGGGATACTGTGTCTCAAGAAGAAAAAATGGAAAGAAAACTTCCTTAAATAAAACTGTAGATAAAATGGCAAATTTTAAATACTTAGCTGAAATAGAAGTATGATATGCTTAATTCTTCAAATTGGAAAAAAATAGTATCTTTGTCATATATATTCTTGATTTTAAAACAAGCACTTTTGATTCTTTTTTTTTCCTTTGCTAATTTTAAATCAGTTGGGATCCATGACTGATTACTGACGGAAAGGGTATATATGAATGGCTGTGAGAAATACAGTATATCTTTGGTTTGAGTTATATGAATATAATCATTCTTTGTTCCTATGTTAACCCTGAGTATACTCTCTGTAATCTATACTTACTTATTTCTTTTCCTTAAAAATCCAACCAATTGGTAGCTAAAGAGAGGACTTAGTGATTGAGAGCCTGTACTGCTCTCACAGGGGATCCTGCTTTCCTTTCCAGCACCAACATTGGAACCTTACAGCCATCTGTAAACCCAGTTTCAGGGGACTCGATTCCCTCTTCTGGCCTCTTGGGCACCAGCCACACACGTGGTACACATAGAGACTTGTAGGAGAACACTCACACACACATTAAATAAATACATCTTTAAAAATTTCAACTTGTTTCTCTCTAGACACTTCCACATCTAGTAATATCAGAAATTACTTATGTTTTAAAACCTAGTACTCATCACAGTGCCTTCTTTTATCACAGTGCTCCTTAGTTGGTGGCACTGACAATATGACTACAGTTGGAGAGAAAAACACAAACACTGATGATGATTATCAAATCTTAATGATTTTTTTTTTTAGTAGAAGGGAGCTGATAAGCATGCTCTGGGCCTCTACTGATCTGCATTAAGAGCACATTTGGAGTATGGGTCCAAACTTAACCATATTACTCGTTTTCACAAAAGTTCTCATTTAAATGTTTGACACTTTGCCGTTTAAAATTTTGGTCTTCAACTCAAATCTGTTACTTTGCCGTTTTTAAAACATGTGCACTCTCTCTCTGTTTTAGATTAGCATCCAGTGGAATTCCATTCATCAGAAATTTCACATTTCTTTGGGAACAGTTGGCCCAAACTCAGGTTGCAGTAACTGTCACAATACCATTCTCCATCAACTTCAAGAAATGTTCAATAAAACACCAAATGTGGTTCAGTTATTACAGGTAATTAAGTTCACTTATCTGTCTAAAAATAAGACCTAGCAGTGGTGGTGAGCCATGGTAAAAAACCTCAAAACATCACCTAGAAGCACCCGGCAGTGGTGGTGGTGCACACCTTTAATCCCAGCAGCACTCAGGAGGCAGAGGCAGGATCTCTGTGAGTTCAAGCCCAGCCTGGTGGTTTGCAGAGTGAGCTCCAGGTTGGCTAGGACTACACAGAGAAACCCTGTCTCAAAAAACTTAAAACAAAACTCCAAAAAAAGAAAAACAAACACCTAGATGCATTTGTCTTTTATGTTTTTTACACTGCCTTGAGAACTTTATTCGATTAAAGTTCATACAGTGATGTAATCCTCTTCAAGGGAAAGTTTTATAGAATGTGTCAGAATACTCATTTGTGACAGTGATATATCAAGTATTCTAGGTTTAGCACTTACATGGCAACTGGATGACCTCTCTGTGTTTGTTTCTTCTAGGTGTTGTTTGATACTCAGGCACCATTAAATGCCATCAACAAACTCCCTACTGTGCCAATGTTGGGCTTGACTCAGAGAACTAACACTGCCTACCAGTGTTTCTCCATTCTGCCACAGTCATCCACCCACATCAGGCTGGCCTTCAGGAACATGTACTGCATTGACATATACTGCCGTAGTCGAGGAGTCGTGGCAATTCGTGATGGTGCCTATAGTCTTTTTGATAACAGCAAGTTAGTTGAAGGCTTCTATCCTGCACCAGGATTAAAGGTAACTAACTTCAGTGTTAATAGAATGACAGTCTAAATAAACTTGATCTTGAAAACAGTTCCTGTGAGGAGAAACACAGTCCCATTATACTTTGATAAGTAGTAAAGTTGATGTATGTTCTTTCCGGTTTCATTCTGGAGGAATTAGGATTCGTATGAAGTACTGTGTCTATGTACATGAAATGGTGGGAGGCCTCCTGTTTCCTCACTCTCTGAACAAGGTGGAAGATACCAAAGAGCCTCTCATTTGCTCTTTGTGACTTTAAAGGAAGACTTTATTGTTGGAGACCTCATATGAAGATTCAGATGTTTGTGTTCATGATCGGGAGTCAGATAGTCCCAAAGGCTGGTTTGAAAACTTCCTCCCCACTCCTAGTGTGGTCCTGCCTCTCAGATAAACCTGTTTTCACTTGTTTTGTAGCTGCTTCTCATTGTGTTTATATAACCATATCTAAATAGCAAGATACATTATCATTTGTTGAGTTTTTGCATAAGGGCTTTATGATTCTTACCCTGAAAAAGGAGAATTTACTACTTTTCTTTAATGTACTCTTTCCTCTTCAGGCTGCTCTCAGTATAAAAATGAATGTATTTGCCTTTCTCCTGGTTTTGATATGGTTAGATATAAATTGTGATTTTGTAGTTTTTTTAGTATTCTTGTTGCAGTGAAGACACTCGATTTATCCTTTGGGTCTACACATGTGCGCGTGCACACACATACACCTGCACACATGTACTCTCACATGTACTTATATACATGCAAGCAACAGCAGCAACAAATCTAGTCAAAGCAAGGACAGAGGGCTCAGTGTGGCTACTGGCAGGGAAGGCGGGACAGCAGGACCCTGAGGTGCGTTGTTGTATTGTGTTCACTGTCAGGAAGCAGTGAGCTGAATGCAGGCATTGTACTTGCTTTCTCCTTTATTCAGTTTAGCACTGCAGACCATGAACCCACGGAAAGGATGCTGCGCACGTTCAGGATGGTTCTCCCCAACTCAGTTAAGCCTCTCGGGAACCACCCTCATAGGCATACCCAGAAGTCTGTCTTCTATATGACTCTAGAGTCCTTAAGCTGACAGTCCAGAATGTCCAGATTAGCCATTGCAGACCACATATCTCTTTCTTACTTCACTGTTTTGGTACTAGACTTGCTATAGTAGCTCCTGGGAGAAGGCACTCAGGAAGATTCATTATAGACCATGGAGGGTATTTAAGACCTTGTGTTTTTGAAAATGTTTTTTAGTTTACCTTCATCTAACTGAGAGTATGTAGGTATAGAATAATAGGCTATGATCATTTTTATAAAATACTTGAAGGCCTACTTTTTTGTTTGCTAAATTGGATTGTGACTGGCTTGAAACTTGTATTACTAAGTAGACTCTTCCTATCTGAAAACGCACATCCAGTTCCTCTGGGAAAAGTTCTTTACATGATGCTTTGATTCTTCCTTGTTTTTTTGTTAGATGTTTCTGATAACCTTGATGTTCAACATCTTAGACTTGGCCTCTACTTTTTGTTTGTGCAATGTATGCAGTTGTGCTTGTGTGGAGGCCGGAGGTCGATGCCAGTGTCTGCCTTTATCACTGCCTTGTTTTCTTCAGACAGCGTGTCACTGAACCTTGCGCTAGTTGAGGTAGACTGGCAGCCAGCAAGTATCAGTGATCTTGTGTTGTTGTTCATCCTCTCTATACCCAGCACTAGGTTACATATGTTGCTTTGCAGCTCCTGGATGTTAATGTTGGTGCTGGGGTTCAAGCACTTTTATTCCTGAGCCATCTCCCCAGCCCTGATGGCATGTTCTCACATGGATACATCACTTGCTCTTCCCTCTCTTCTTCCCATGTATACTCCATTTCTTGTTTTTACAAGACTTTGATCTCTTTTGGATTGATGTCTTAGATTAAGTGATTTGTAACTCTGCTCTTATTTAAAGGTAAGTTTTGGAGACTCTGGTGTTCGTTGCAGGAGAATCTGCTTGGCCACACTCCACACTCCCTAAGTCAGTAATATTTGGTCTTTTTGTTGGGCCACTGTGAGTCTGCAGAGATACTGTGTCTCTCATCCCTGGTTTGCAGGAGGTCAAAGGAAAGGAGTAAAAAAAAAAAAAAAAAGTCGTCTTAGCTTTCGATATTTGATCTTTAATACCCAATCTAAGTATGGTTCCCTTTTTCTGCATTGATCCTGGAGTCCCCTCACCCAGCTAGAGCTCCTCCTTTAGAAGGTGGTTATGCACAGAACTCCAATGAGAGGGAGAATCTGCCTTTGTTATTGTTGTTAAATTTTTATTTTGTTTAATATGGAAGGTTGTTTGGTCTCCATGTATGTCTGTGTACCACTTGTGTGCCTGCTTCTCCTGGAACTGGTTACAGACGGTTGTGAGCTGCCATGTGGGTACTTTGAAGTAACTGCCGAGGTATCTGGCACTGTTACTTCCAATGTGTCTTGCTTTGCTTTTTGGCTTTTCCCATGGCTTGCTTAGGAGATAACTCTTCACATCAATTGCTTCCACTATCCACTTTACCAGCTTCCAGAGTACATCACTATTTTTTTCTTCTCTCTTTTTGTCTCTGACTTATTTAAATTTTCTCTACAGTAATTTTCGTGGGACATGGAGATAAAGCATGTCTTGCAACTCTCTTATCTTTGACAGACTATTGATTCTGATAAATTATGACAGGTTTATTTGGAGATTGGGAAAGGGATATTAAAAAGAGAATCAGGAACTGGGGAGGTGGCTCAGTGAATAAGGAGCACTTGCTATGAAATAAAGAAAATCTGAGTTCAAATTCCTAGCACCTAGCACCTAAAAAAATGAACAAGCCGAGCTTAGCTGTGTGTGACTGTAACTTCGGGGTTGAATGGAGACAAGTAGATCACTAGCGCCAGCCAGCCTAGCTGAAATGGAGAGCTTCAGGCTCAGAGAGACCATATCTCAAAAAAATAAGAGGAAGATACCCAAGCGAGACACACAGAAAGACATTGCTTGAGATATAAACTCTAGTAGCCTTGCTCAAGTGTTTGATGACATGTCTTATTTTAAAAGGCTGTCTCATTTTCGATGGTTCAAGATTAAAGTCATGCAATTTTAAAAGCCAAAAGTTAATGTGGGGGGTGGGGTTGGGGGAAAGCAGGCGATGTATATGTTTGTGTCGTAGGAATGCATGTGTGTGTTGGTGTCAGCTATTTTCATTCTTTGTCTTATTTTTTGAGATGGATCATTTCTATGAACTTGGAGTTCACTCATTCAGAAAGACTAGTTAGCCAAGAAGCCCAAGGGATTCCCCTGTCTCCACTTCACAGTGCTGGGATTATACCTGTGCAATGCTACACTTGGCTTTTATGGATCTGGTCATCCAAACTGAAATCCCTTGCTTGTGTAACAAGCACTTTACCAACTGAACCATCTCCCAGGCCTAGTTCTTTTACTACTATTTTAAATAAGGTCTTGTTGTGTGGCCCAGGATAGGCTCTAACCAGCAGTCCTCCTACTCCTGCCTCCCACGTGCCATGATTACAGGCGTGTGCCACCATGCCAATTGACTACATTCTTACTCAGTTTTTTTGGGGGGAGGGGTCATATTTTTTAGATAAAGAAGTGAGACCTTGTGCATGGCATGCTGGCACATTCTTTTAATTCTAGCACACAGAGTAGATCTCTGTGTTTAATGCCAGTCTGGTCTGCACACATAGTGAGTTCCAGGTCAGCCAGGACTATATAGTGAGATCTTGTCTTTTTTTAAAAAAAAAGGGAAGAAGAAGAAAAAGGGGAAAAAACCTTTTACTAGTGGCAAATTTTTATATTTACTTATATAGCCTGCATTTCTGGGTCTGAGATTGCCATGGGGATAGCAGTCTCAGAATATACTTATTTTACTTAGTTTTATTTTATTGTTTTCCTCAATTCTCTCTCTTCCTCCAAAAGTCTCTTCTAGATTGCCTAAATATTGTTTTCAGGGATAATATATACTGTGTTTGTGTTGCAATATTCTCAATAATCAGTGTTTTACTTAGGTTGGCAAGATGCCCCAATCAGGTAAAGTCATTCACCAGTAAGCCTGACAATCTGAGTCTTATCCCTGGAACCCACATGATGGAAGGAGAGAACTGACTCCCAAAAGGTGTTTTTTGGCCTTAACAGAAATGTCATGGCATATGCGCACGCGTGCTTACATGCACGCGTGCGCAAATACACAAAGAAGAAAACTTTTAAAATATTTTACTAAAGTAACTAAATTTTGCCTGTTTAAATCTGTAGACATTCCTGAACATGTTTGTTGACAGCAATCAGGATGCTCGGAGAAGATCTGTAAATGAGGATGATAACCCTCCTTCTCCTATAGGAGGTGATATGATGGACTCTTTAATATCACAGCTCCAGCCACCTCAGCAACAGGTATGTCTCCCCGAAAATCCACTGTCCCCTGTGGGATTCCATAGCTTCTGTAGGTGACAGAGTCTCTTTGTTGAAAGGCAAGAAGTCTTTGGAAGGCCCAAGAAGCCCAGGAAATCCTTATGGAAAAAAAATAGTGACAGGACAACCAGGAGACCTCCAGTGATAGGAAATAAGCAGTATGGAAAAGGTATGGACCACAGGCTGCAAGGCAGTCTTCTGTGGAGCAACGTCGCTGTGTCTTGAAAGAGCTGCTGTTAGTCTACAATACTCACTCTGCAGAGCCAGAGTATCATTTCAAGCATTCTTCTGCACACAGCTTCACCAAGCCATATGATCACAGCTCCAAAGCTTTCTACTCTGTTCTGACTCCTTCCCATGTCTGGGCATTGAGCAGCCCAGACATTGTTCTCATTCTGACTCTTTTGAAATAGAAAGTATTCATTGATCTCACACCCCTAAACTAGTCCATTAGTATTCACTAGCCTGAAAGAGATTCTGTGTGTCAGAGCACAGACAGAGTGCCTCTTGACTGGAGCCTTTAGCAGCTCTGATTTTACTTATATGTGAACACACAAGCTGTTGGCAAGGTTCTGAGGCACATCCTTCAGAGGTGATTTTATAAAGAACCTCACTGCTTCTCACCCAGAATCTTTCTCAAAACAGCACTGTACTACAAATGCTCTTGGGTTGCCTTGCTTCTGGCCTGGCTTTTTATGCTTAGTAAGTGCAACTTGCTGGTGCTTGTGTCTTTCACAGAATACTAGACTCTTAAAGCTAGAGAGTTTGCATATTATTTCTATTTACGTTTCTTTTCTCCTCTGTATTTGGTTCTCTTCCTGGCCTTCATGAAAACCCAGGGCAGTCCAGTAAAGCACCATACGAATGCCTCTATAGCCAGAGTGGGGCTGTGACAGATGTTGACCCAGATGAGATGAAGATGCTGGGCAGAGGAGGGGATCTTGCCCAGCAGATGCCAGAGAAGTGCTGCTTATTATTGTTGTTGTTATTACTGCTATCTGCCTTCCAAGTGCTACGGTTAAAGGCATATGCCACCCCAGGCCTAAAACTTTTCCCCCCACTTATCTTGTGTGCTCGTAAGTGCCATAGCACATGTGGAGGTCAGAGGACAACTTATTTATTGTCGGGTCCATTTTGTTACATTGTAGATCTTTCTGCACTTGATATTGGGCAAAGATTGAGGCACATATTCTTGGAAAGAAATGACAGATGGGCTGAGTGGTGGCCACAGCTATAGCAGGGCTAGTGTCATACTAATGAATGGAGATGTGATCTATTCTTAGTCCCCTCTCCCTAAATAAATCATTCATTGGCTGCTTTCCAAGGGTTTTATTGGTCACTGAAAAATCATATGACATAGTAGCTTATTAAACAGTCTGATTTTGCTAAGAGATTTTCAACGTGGAGAATAGTTAGAGGCTATGGCAAAAGGATTATAGGTGGGTAGATTAAGGAAAAGTTAGCATTTCTAGGAAGGGTAAAAGGATTTATCACTTTGTAAAAACTAGGGCTTTTTTGCTTGTTTCCTGTTTATTTCTAAATCAGTTGTCTGACAGTGCTATCCAGAATTCTTGGGGGGGAAATCTTTTTGAGAAAGGGTCTCACTAATTAGTCTTGACTGTCCTGGAACTCCATATGTAGACCAGGCTGGCCTCAAACTCAGAGATCTGCTTGCCTCTGCCTTCCAAGTGCTGAGATTAAAGGCATATGTCCACCCTAGCCTAAAACTTTCTCTCCCACTTATTTATTTGTGTACTTGTAACTGCCATAGCACATGTGGAGGTCAGACAACTTGCTGGAGTCAGTTCTCTCCCTTCACCATGTGGATCCTGGGAATTGAACTCAGGCTAACCTGGTATCTTCAGTATTTATATGAAATGCAAAAAGAAGACTTGGAGTGATGGAAATCAGAATAGTTGCAGATCTTTGAGGAGGCTCTAAAGACTTGGGAAAACTGGTGGTGTGCTGATAGTTAATCTGTAGTTTTTATTTACTTCATCTTTTTGAGACAGGGTCTTACTGTATAGCTCTGGCTGGCCTGGAATTCATATGTAGACCAGTCTAGTTTTAAACTTATAGAAAACTATCTACCTTTGCCTTCTCAGTGCTGGGATCAAAGGCATGTGCCACCACATCTGGCTAACTAACCTTTTTAAACATTCATTAAACTGCGCATTTCAGATTTCTTTATTTTGGCCCTCTATTTTTCATCCTCTGGGCATGGTGCTTAGAGGCACTCAGAATGGTTTAGTGTTTGACATACTGTTGTGGGCTTTCCTTCAATGCAGTCTCAAACAAAGCTAGGCCATCTAGAACCCCTGGCACTAGGATTGTTTACTTTTACACCAAGGAGACTGGGAAAGCATCAAAATCTGCATGTGGTTTGTGCCCGTGCAGACTTCAAGGGGTCATTTGTGCTGTGAGATTTGAGTTCTTAAAAGATTGTCTAAAACAAAGAGGCACATCAGTAGGGCCCATGTCTGTGTGCAGTGTCCACCATAGAGCATGCTTCCTTGAATGGAAAACCATTGTGGAAGTGTGGAAGGTTCAACCAGAGTCAGAAAGTGAATCAATATAAAACTTTTTATGCAACTAAAAATTTTCCTGTGTTTTGCTGTATGTGATCAACACTTGAATTTTAAGAAAAAGCGGGAAGGTCTAAACTTCATCAAATATAAGGTATACCACTCTTAGGTGTATGTGTGCACACATTGTGGGTGTCTGTATTGCTGGAGATTGGACCAAGAGGAAGTGTGCTACCATGGAGCTATATCTCTAGCTACATGCACCACTTTTTATCTGCTGCTAAGAAGGTGGAAGTTAAAACTTAACAGGAATTGAAAGATTCACCCTGATTTCACAGATGTTAACATAAAGAATACAGATAAAAGCTGTTGCAGATAAAATGAGCAAAACATACCATGAGGGACAGAAGCAGTTGATGTTGAAGCAGGTGAGAAATGAGGGTTTTGATATTGTTCAAACACTTGCAACCCAGCATTTTTCCAGACTTCATATTTTGCATGGTTGTTTTGTGTTTTGAACAGTTCTGATACTTATGTCTTATGGTTCCTATTTGCCAACCAGTCAAGTGGCAAACCCTAATGTAGGTCTAGTGAGAGAAAGCTGCACTTAGACTCTCTGTGGTTGACCAGCATGCTAACATTAACTTTCTCTTTTTCAGCCATTTCCGAAGCAGCCAGGGACATCAGGCGCTTACCCTCTTACTTCACCCCCTACGTCCTATCACAGCACAGTTAATCAGTCCCCCTCTATGATGCACACGCAGTCTCCAGGTAAGATATGACTTAATTTCTTGTCCTGATCATCTTGAAAATCCAAACCTACACACGCAAGAAGCAGATTCCTTTTCTGGTCTGATATCGGTTAGATATTGGCCTGCATTCCTTCGAATAGTGTTGGGAAATCGACATCTGTGGTGGTTTAGGAATTATAAGATGTGTTTGAAGTACTCAGAGCCAGACTCCTGGTACCACTCCCAGGGCTGCTACTAATCTCATGGTCTGTATTGAGGTTGACAGTCTTAGGCCTTGGGCCAATCCTTGCCCACTACCTTTGACCCATTGGATCAAAGTCCTATTAACTTATATGGTATTCATGGTTGCTCCTTCTTAATCTTTGGGGTTTTTTTTTTTTGAGACAGAGTCTAATGTTGCCTGGGCTTGCCTTTAGTTCAATATTGAGCCAAAGATAGTCTTGCAATCATGATTCTTCTGCCTTTTCCTCCCTAGTGCTGGTGTGATAGGGTCCAGTGCCATGCCTGACTCCTTTGTGATTGCCATCTTTCTACTCCTGCTCCATTTGTTGGGCTTTGGGAGATGTGACAGTGATCTGTTCTCCAGATCAGGCACTTTACACCTTTATTTGTCCTGACAAAATGTCTTTACTGGGCCATCCTATACACTGTAAAATGTGGGTGGCATGCCAAATTTTTTCTTTGGACTGAATGATTCTATAAAATCTCTTGCGCCTGAGGTTCAGCAGGGAGCTGGGTACCAGCCCCGCTGGTTCCCATTTAACCATCCAGCAAGTGACACAGGTATCAGATTTCTTGAGGGAAGTAACCCTTTGCTTTCCAGCTCACAAAGTTAAATCAATGTGATGAAAACTTAAAAATGTTTTATAAAACATACATTATATAAAACTTCATGTAAAATATAAGAAATTAAATAATTTTGCCAGGCCTAATGGTGTAAGCCTATAATCCCAGTTACTCGGAAGGATGAGGCTGCGGGATCAAAAGTTCAAGGCCTCAAGAGCAGAGAAATTCATGAAGGACATACATAGTTCAGTGGTTGAGTACTTGCATAGCATACATGAGACCTTGGGTTCAATTCGTAGTAGTACATGTAGTAGTAAATTACAATCTTTTCCCTTCAATTTAGGGAAAGAAAAAGGAAGGATAGACACTTCCTCCAAGTGTCCCTCTACAAGTACAACAAGAAGAAAAATAATTTTTAAAAATATGCATAGTAAAAGCCTTTGATTTAATAGATCAGTCAACTAAAGAATGTTTTTAATCATTCAAGGATGCTCAGCTTATTAGCTAGATTGTGTGTGTGTGTGTGTGTGTGTGTGTGTGTGTGTGTGTGTGTGTGATGCTAAGGATGGCATCCAAGGCCTCACACACACTAGACAAATACTTTACTGGTAAAGCGACATCTCCAAACCTGTGTTTTTTAGTAATAAATTCAACAAACACATTTACTTATAAATTTTTACATTATAAAGCAGAATTACTGGCATGTAGGTTTTTTTTCCTTTATAAATTACCCCCACAGAATACCTTAAAACAGATATGTATGTTTAAGTGTGAGTACATATAAGAAATGAACATGAACCTACAGAGCCTATTAATCTGGTGAAAGATGAAGGAGTCTCGCTTATTTAACTCAATCATTCCATTTGTAAGTGAGAATAGCATAAAACGCTTTGCTTAAAGGTGTGATTAGAGTTCAGTGAAATAAATCACATGGAGTGTTTAGTCTGGAATCTGGCCTGTGATGTATACCTCTTTGACTAGCCCATCGTGATCTGCCTTGGTCCCAGATTGGACTACTGGATATTCCAACTGCCACTGCTCAGCCAGTCTCCTTTTGATAGTTTGTTCCTCTGCTGCATGTCTCTCTTAACAGCCACTCAGATTGTACTAAAAGTTATAGTAGCAGTTTTTTGTTTTGTTTTGTTTTAAATTAAAAGGGGGTCCTGGGGGAAGAAGGCAGGCAGCCAGATCTTATTTTTTAGAAAAAGCTTTAGATTTCCTAATTTTTGGAGGCTGTATGTGTATGGTTCCTCTGTTTAGACTTCCTGACAGTCTCCACCGGTAATGCCACTTGTGCTGAGCCTTACTAAGGGGCTGTTCAAGCTTTGGAAAGACTATGATAGAGGACTGGCTGATTCTGCCCTGGAGATGCTTCTTTGCCTGCCTCCCTCACCTTGACATGGGTCAAGATGAGACCTGAAGGATGGACTGGAACAGGCCAAATGCAAGGACAGAACTAGTTGGGCATTCCAGGCAGACCCCACCCATGTATGTGGAACCCAGGGTCCCAGAGAACACTGTCCTGAATGGCCAGAGCATGGAGAAGCAGGACTCTTTTCAAGAGTTTGTCTTTACTGGATTAGATATCCATAGTTGGACTTTACAAGGGCCACAAAGGGGCTCAGTTTTCATAACAGATAGGGAAGTTCTGTGCCCCCCCCCACCTTTGGTTTTTCTGAGACAGGGTTTCCCTGTGTAACCCTCGCTGTCCTGGAACTCACTCTGCAGACCAGGCTAGCCTCAAACTCAGAGATCTGGGCTTAAAGGCATGGACCACCATGCCCAGGGTGGAAAGTTCTCTTAACTCTGTTGTTGTGAAAGTCCCAGAGACTTCTTAGTCTAGGTGTGCAGTGGGCAAGTTGGCTCTGTGGAGGCTTGCAGCTTATCAGAGCTTCTTAGACTATACCCAGGGACATTAAAGACTGAGTGGGTGGGAGAGCTTAGCTGCTGTGAATACCAGGGGTGTAGGTTCAGCTGGGGAGGAGGTAGGCATGTAGAGACCCAGAACACCAGGGGAGTGTATCTCTAGGAATAGCAGTGAATACTGCAAAGGAGGAAGGGGAAATGTGAATTTTGAATGATTGCAGTCATAGACAGGTGTGTAGTAGTTACCATGAATATGCCAAGCCCTGTTCTAAGCGCTTTACTCATTTAATCCTCACAGCAAACTTATGACATAAGTCCCATTATTACCCCCATTTTATGGAGAAAAAGTGAGGCATGGAGAAGTTATGTCATTTGTCAGGTCATACACCTGAATAGATAAATATAATGCCTAAAGTTTAATCAAGTTGGTTGACAAATTTATTGAGTATAAGATATTGCTTAAGTATTGTAGAACATTAAAAAAAACATGAAGTTATTCTATATTGTAGTAGAGTATGAAACCTATTAATACTGAATGATAATATAGCAAGCATTTATATGTTGAGTTTATTCGTAGTTTTGATAGCCAGAGTCTCCCTTTCAAAACTCTCAAAGTCAAAATCAGTTCCATGGCTTTAAGTGCCATCTTCAAGTGCCTGTCTCCCAGCTTTTGTATATATTTCAGACCTCACCCTGGAACTCCAGCCTTTTATTTTCTAATTATCTTTTCAGCATTTCCACCTAATAATCTATGGCTTGTCAAAACATGCTTTGGCTGAAACTAAATTCCTAGTTTCCCAGTCCTGAGTCCTAATCTTTGCATGGACACCCCAGTTTGGAAGCGGGCAGCGCCTTCTGTCATGTTACCTGGGCCATAACTATCAGAAGCATGCAGAACACTTTCTGCTTTCATACTCACGTTGAGTTATTTACCAAATACTGTTGACTCTACCCTTTATTTTCTAACCCTACATTCAAGCACTTTGCAGTACCTCAATCAGCCTTCAGTCACCCTTGCAGCTAGTACCAACCACTAGAGTGATCCCTCTGGGACAGAAGTTACAGTTAATGGCTTCCGCTCCAGACTTTACTGGCTGCCCAACATTCAGGGCAAACCCTGCATTCTTAGAGTAGCCTACAAGTCCACACGTGATCTGGAACTCACCTCTGAACTCTGTCATTTCCTCTCATGCCACTCTTGTTCACTCTTTTCATGTACCCTGGCTCCCTTTCTTCCACACAGACTATCCCTTCTTTGGGTCCTTTGGATTGGCTCTTCTGTTTACCTGGATTATCTTATTCCCTGTGCCATGTCCCGCACTTTCTTCCTGTCTGGTTCATGTAGCCCTTTAGAGCCTTCACCTCTGCCACCACAAGGAATTGCCCTTTTTTCCCTTGCACTGGTTTCCTCCACAGTACTTCCCATTACCTTATATAGGTTTATTGTGCTCATTTTAGTAAAATACATGCTCCATGAGGGCATAAATGGTCTCTTATGTTAACTATGTCCTCCATGCCTAGAACAGTGCTTGGCAAGAAGTTGATAATCTTACCTACTTGTTGACTAAATACAGTGCATTGGATACCATTTCTTTTCAATTAGTGAATATAAGAATTACAGCGTGGGCCCACGGACATGAGTTTTCTTGCAATGGTAAAGTCTTTCCAGTTTTCCTTTGTGCTGTTTATGGGACTTTTTCTGCTTGTCTCTGTAGTCTCTAAGGAGATTTTTTAAAACTTGTGGTCCTTGGACAGGACATAATATGTGTCCTGCAAGATCATCTGTAATTATTTTCCTTTATTAGGAAATCTGCATGCTGCCAGCTCCCCCAGTGGGGCTTTGAGAGCCCCATCACCAGCGTCATTTGTTCCAACTCCTCCCCCATCCTCGCATGGAATCTCAATAGGACCAGGGGCCAGTTTTGCTAGTCCACATGGTGAGTCCATACACGGAAATCGCTGTAGCATTTAGAGCTTGATGTGAAAGTAATTTTTTGTTAAATCAAATTACTTATTACAAAATTAGTACTTTTTATTGAGAAATAGTAAAAATATGACTTGGACAAAAAGAATAGGCATTTTCCATAGTTTTCCTACACAGAGACACTGACTGATTCATGTGACTGTCTTTCCCCTTTCCTTGCTTTGATTTGTCCTTCCTGTCACCTGCTGCCTGCTTGCTGGTCTCCCTGTATCTTCTGTGCTTGATCTCTACCTATTAGTTTGTTTCTCCATCTTATCTGGGTATTTTACTATTTGAATTATTTTGAAACTTGATTTTTAACCTAACAAAATTAATTTTGAATGGATTCAAATAATGATTAGATGGAGGCAGTCAGTGAAACGTCCCCTTTGTGTTTGTCAGCATTTTGTTTTCTGAAATAAGATCTTACTGTATAGCCCAGACTGGTCTCTAAGTCAGAGCAGTCCTCCTCTTCAGTCTCCCAAGTGCTGGGATTACAAGCATGGACAGGACACCTGGCTCAAATGCTTCTTTGCCATTTCATCAGCCACCTTTTCTCAGAGGCACTTTATGTTACTGATTTCTGATATATTTTTTTCAGATATTTATTTTTATTTTACTTGTGTGTTTTGTCCTCGTGTACGTATGTGTACCTTGTGTGTTCTTGGTGCCCCTGGAGGTCAGAAAAGGGAATCACATCCCCTGGAATTGGAATTAAAGACAGTTGTGAGCCACAATGTGGGTGCTGGGAACCAAACCTGGGTCCTTTGCGAGGACAAGTGATCTTAACCATTGAACTTTCTCTCCAGCCCATCATTTCTGGTATGTACTTGCAGTCCTGTTTTACACACACACACACACACACACACACACACAAGCATACCCACGTCTCTCTCCTCCTCATCTCACATGGCAGCATATTATTCAATGTTCACTTCAACATTGTGCATACCATGCAACATCAGGATATAAAGAACTTCCTTAATCTTTGAGCTGTGTTTAGCTGGGCCTTTACTTTTTACTAATATTGTTTTTTAATATCTGTCAGAAAAAATTCTCTATTATCAAACTACATGGCTTCAGTAGTATCCCTTGTCTGGGTATACCATAACTTAACTCATCTCCTATATTATATCTATTTCAAATGTCTCCAATTTTTCACAATTAAAATTGTTGCCATATTTATTCACAGCCTTAAAGATCCCCTTAGGCAAGTTCCTAAAAATGCCATTGAGGTCATACCACATTTGACAAATTCCAAAGCTTTTGCAACATAGGGCAAATTGCTCACCTGAAAGGCTGTACCAATTTCCTGTAGCATCCTGAGGGAATGTCTGTTGTCCTGCAACTTTACCAACATGGGATATTAAAAATTAAAAAAAAAAACTTGGCCATTTTGCTAAGTGTAAAAATGGTGTTTTACTATGGGGTATGTGTCCCTTGATTATTAGTGAAATTTCACTTACTGGATTCAATTTTTCTTTTGGAATGCCCATTCATCTTTAGTGTGTTTTGTTCTATTCCCACCATTTTATACACCTTGCCTACTTTCTTGTGCTGTCTTGTCCTTATTTGTAAGCCTTTAAAATATGTCAAGACTACGTATTCACTAATGTTCTCAATGTGTCATTTGGTGATGAAGGGATAAAAACAGTATGTCAAAGGTATCTACTTGGTGAAGTTTAAAATACCAACTTGTTAAAGAAGCCACTGCTTTCAAAACTTGATTTTCAGTTCTATGTCTTAGTCAGTGTGCCTTTCACTGAATACAGAAAATGTGAAGTTTCCCTTCCTCATCCTACTCTCAGTAAAATGGAAACATAATTTATCAGGGCTTGTCTTCCTTTCAATAGAGCCTGATGTTTTCTTTACATGTTTGGAAGCTTGTGCGAAGGTGAATGTATCCTTTCTTAATCTTTTCATTTCTCTAACTCTTTAATCCGGTTTAAAAGTGCACAAATATAGCCAGGCATGGTGGTATACACTTTTAATCCCAACACAAAGGAAGCAGAGGCAGATTGATCTCTGAGTTCAAGGCCAGCCTGGTCTACATGGTGAATTCTCAGACAGCCAGAGCTACACAGAGAAACCATGTCTCAGGACTCTTTTCCCCCCCCCAAAAAAAAGTTACACAAACTTTACAAGATAGAGACTTAGGTATAACATGTTAAGAAACATCAAGCTTTAGTGAAAGAAAACAACTAAAATGACTCACTATTTAAAAGGCTATGACTATGGTCACGTGCTTTGAGGATATTAAAATACAGGTTTTAAGAATCACTTGTTTTGGTTTTTTTTCTTCTTCAGGAACCATTGACCCTAGTTCCCCATACACCATGGTGTCACCAAGTGGACGGGCAGGAAACTGGCCTGGGTCTCCTCAAGTGTCTGGACCCTCACCAGCAACCCGTTTGCCAGGAATGTCACCAGCTAACCCGTCTCTACATTCTCCAGTTCCAGATGCTTCTCATTCCCCTCGAGCTGGCACAAGTGAGTATTTGCAGCATTTTGTTCTTGAAGCATCACTTACAGCTTATATTTCTATCATTCTGCCCTCTTGTTCGAAAGTCACAATGTATTTGTCAGATGAAGATTTCCAAACTTTAAACTTTATGCCTTTGTAAATCAGCCCACAGTATTGAGAAAGTCAGGGAAAATGTAGTAAGAAAAAGGGTTGTCTTTTTCAGAAGTCTTATGAACTGAGTCTCAGCACCTCTGTCATGACTGCTAACTTTGTCTGCAATACTGAACTGTAAAAGATACCTTAAGTAACCAACAAAGCTATAGAAATTAATGTAATAGAATTGTACAAATGTATTTGTTTGCTTTTGCATAACTTTTAGTGTTTAAAACAACAGTGCTAACAGTAGCTTACAATTCTGTACTTTGACAGACTGCTCCTGAGCTTGCTCATGTGGTAGGTAGCCTAACAGCCTCAGCTTGCCTGGCTTCTCCCTGCTTTGTGTGTTCTTACACTCAATCAGTGGCTAGACAAGGTTCCAGAAGAGCACATAGTTGTCTTGTAACTACTCCAACATCCCTTCCATGGCATTCTGTTGGCCAAAAGCAGGTCACAAGGCTAAGAGGATTCCAGGTAGAGAAGCAGATCCCAATTTCTTGAAGAGGTCCCCGCAAGGTCACTTTGTGGGGGTCCTGGATACAATCAGAAGAATCATAGCAGCCAGTTTTGCTGAGAACTAATATGATTTTTTAATGACAAGGAAAAATGACAAGAATCCTGATTATCTAGCAACCATCCATGATAAAGACAAAGCAGGCAATAATGGGGTAGTATGAATTTGCAAATGAAGTTACCTGTTTTCCTTCCCAAAAGGTTCCCAGACGATGCCAACCAACATGCCTCCACCTCGCAAACTACCTCAGCGCTCCTGGGCAGCATCCATACCCACCATCCTCACTCATAGTGCCTTGAACATCTTATTGCTACCCTCTCCAACACCAGGCCTTGTACCTGGCCTGGCAGGCAGTTACCTTTGTTCCCCACTTGAGAGATTCCTTGGATCTGTCATCATGAGACGACACCTTCAAAGAATTATTCAACAGGAAACGGTATGAGTGCTATGCAGCTTTCTAAGTGGCCGTTGTCAAAGGCAGACTAAGATCTTAGTGAGAGACACTGTCACCTTTTTTTTTCTTTCTAGACAAGGTTTCTCTGTTGTGACTCTGGTTGTCCTGGAACTCACTCTGGAGACCAGGCTGGTCTCGAACTCAAAGAGATCCACTTGCCTTTGCCTCCCAAATGCTGGGGTTAAAGGTGTGTGCCACCACTGCTGGGCTCCTCTGTCAGCTTCTTCACTAACTTTTCATAATTATGTTTTACTTCCTTGCCTACCGTTAAAATAGACCCCATTGTTTTCTGTCCTTGGGTTCACATACTTCTGCATTTTACAGTTTACCATGCTGTGTTTTCCAAATAATGTAGCTAACCTGGACCCGGGGACAGGTTGCCACATTGCACAGAACCAGTGCACACAGAGTCTGACCTTGTGCATACAAAGGACTGTTTGCTCTCTGGAGTGCCTTTATAGGCAGACTGACTGAAGCTGAGTCTTAATCAAAATCAAAGTGTTGATCACAGGGGTTAGAACTTGGTTTTTTATTTGTTTGTATTTAAAAACAAATACATGAGAAATTAGATTTGTTTAAAAGCCTTGTAGAAACAGACATCTAACCAATCTTATGATGATAGCATTAAGAGCTAGGTTGTCATTGAGAGCATCAGTTCTACAGTGTGGCTGTTAGGTTTGCTGGAATGTGCTCCAGTGTAGATAGTAGCTACCTGACTGGTGACACTTGTGAGCATTCAATATGCTCTATGTAAAGTCCTTAGGATAATATTTTGGTATTCATTGTGGTCCTTATTTATAATTACCATTATTACCAGTATCTATACATGTTAATGAAGTAGCTAAGTTGGTTACTGTTTAAAATATCTACCATATAGTTACCTGAAAGCCATTTCACAATCTTATAGTCAGATTTGAAAAAGAATATAAATAGCATTTTTAAGAATTACTAGCCTATTTGAATTGTCTAAAATAGTGGCTTTCATTTGATTTTTTTTCTTTAATTTTATTAATTTATGTGTATGAGTGTTTTTGCCTTCATGCCTGTGTACCACATATGTACACAGTGCCCACGGAGGCCAGAAAAGGTTATCAGATCAACCTGGAACTGGAATTACAGTTGTGAGCCACCATGTGGGTGCTGGGAATTGACCCTAGGTCCTCTGGAAGAGTAGCTCCTATTTGATGTTTTGAATTCACTTTGATCATACTCTCTCCCATTACTCTCTCGTCACTGTACCCCTCCTCAATATTAAGATATATTGAAAAAAATAGCATTCAGCTTAGAGATGATGAGAGCTGTATTGCAGCATAAGTTCTGCTACTCATGGTCCCTGTACCATTGGGCACACTGGCTCATCTGTTTCAACCTAGTTGTTTTTTTCTTGAGATTAATTCTGTCAGCAATATTTCTGTCCTCCCTCTGTCATTCCCTGCTGATTTGCTGTGTCCTTGTTTTGCAGTTGCAGCTGATCAATTCCAATGAACCTGGTGTAATCATGTTCAAGACGGATGCCCTGAAATGCAGAGTAGCCCTTAGTCCCAAAACCAATCAGACTCTTCAGCTAAAAGTGACACCTGAAAATGCAGGACAGTGGAAACCTGATGAGCTTCAAGTTTTGGAGAAATTCTTTGAAACAAGAGTATGTATTTCCTAATGCATGCTTGTAATTTAGTCAGTGAACCAGAGAAATCGAAGTAGAATGAAGAGTAAGGTGATTTCTTTCTCTCTGTAGGTTGCAGGACCACCGTTTAAAGCCAACACACTTATAGCCTTCACCAAGCTGTTAGGAGCGCCAACACACATCCTTCGCGACTGTGTGCATATAATGAAGTTGGAACTGGTAAGTTACTGAGAAACACAAGTTTTTCTGTTGAGGCTTGTTGGAAGAGGCTGCAGAGCAGTATTTATTCTATTTCACTTACTTTGCACAATTTTCCACTTTTTCCTTAAAATTTTATTATTTATTTTTTAATAGGGTCTTAATAGCTGGGCTGGCTCACTTGCCTATTGCCTCTAAGTGGGGAGTTAAAGGCTTAAATTCAAGTCTTAAATTCTTAATTTTGACTTAAAATTTGTTTTTGACAAGATGACAGTTCTGTTCTGTCTTTTTAATTCAGGACAAGGTGACAGAGTGAGGAATTGCCCAATAACCCTTCTGTCCAGCGTTCCCAGTAACTAACTTCTCTTTGCAGAGATGGTCTGATGAGAAGAACAAATCTCTCTCCTATATACTTGTCTTATGTACTTGTGTCTGTTTTCATTATGAAGCATTTCATACTTCTTTGTTTATTTCTAACTCCCCACCTTCATTGGTCATAAACTTTGTCCCCTGAATAGCTGTGAAGTCTCAAGTGCTGATTCCCAGCAGGTGCTAATTGGACAGTAGCCATCTTAGGAGCAGTAAGTGTCTGTTCTTGATTTGAGCCTTTGGGGGCTTGCTGCTGTTTTCTGCACAGCTTGATCTGCATTTATGTTAGGTTTCTAGAGCCACTAAAAGAAATGGCCACTGGCAGAGTGGCTTAAAACAATAGCAGTTTATTCAGTCTTACCTCTGGATGATAGAAGTCCGTAACCACGCTATCGGTAAGGCCATGCTTTCTCTAAAGGCTCCACAGGAGAATATATTTCATGTCTCTCTTGGTAATACAAGCAGCCTTTAGCTTATGTACCCATCATTCTGATCTATGCCTCCCTGTGTATGGTTCTCTGCTTTACTTTTTTTTCCTCTCACAAGGAATAACAACCACAAGGGCTCAACTTGATGACCTCTTCTTAACTTGGTTACATGTGCAAAGACCTTAAAACGTGGGCTTCTTATCTTATTCAGGCACTCAGTTCAACTCATAGAAACCTCCAATATTTGCTAGTGTTTTCACTAGATAACATTTCCATTTGAGCTCTTGCCTGAAATGGAAACACATTCACACTTAGTGCACTGGGTAAATCTTGGAGCTCTCTCCACATTTCAGAATGTAATCTCTTCTTCTGTTTCCCTGTTTCAACAAAGCTTCGTATTTTTATATAAATGTATTAAGATGGCCAAACAATCACTCTCCCTCCTTTTTTTTCTTTTTCCCCCTTATCCTGGAATTTAACTCAGGGCCTCATGTGCTCTATCATTGAGCTCTGTCCCTAGTCCCACAATCTTCTCCAGATGATCATTCTGTTGGATTCCAAAAGGCCACAAAATAAAGGACTTTTTAAATAGAGGTGTTGGTTTGTCTATAGTGTCCTTTTCTAAGAACAAAGGCTATGTAGACATCATTTTGATAGATCTTGGCAAATTGTCCTCTGTAGAGGTTGCCCCAGTTTCTGTTCCTGCAAGCACCCACAGCCTAGTTATTGATCTTTTTTCTCATTTTATATTTGTAACTTTATAGTTTTTGCTGTTTAATTTTCTGTTTTATTTTTCTATTTTAAAAATTTGTTTATTTTTGTGGAATGTTTGCTTGCATCTATGTCTGTGCACCACACATGTCCTTGGTGCTCTGGGAGGTCAGAAAGGAATGTCAGATTCCTTGGGATTAGATACAGATATTTGTGAGATAAAGCCAGGTCCTCTGGAAGAGGATCCAGTGCTTTTAATTACTGAGTCATCTCTCAAGCACCTCGTTTTTTGATTTTTGTTTTTTATTTCAATTATTTGTGTATTTGTTTGTGTCTGGATTTGTGCATGTGAGAGCATGCCCCTGAAAGTCAAAAGAGATCATTGGGTCCCCTGGAGCTGGTTGTGAATTGTAACATGGGTGCTGGGAACTGAACCAAAGTCCTCTGCAAGAGCAGCAAGCTCTCTGAACCTCTAAGCCACCTGTACAGCCCCCATGGTTTAGCTATCTCTTAAAATTCTATAGTTTGAACCCTGGTAGTAGCCGATTGTATTTTCTCAATCTTCCAGTCTTTTCATCTTAATACTTATTTCTAAATGTGTTGATTATCCTAACACCTCCCTCTTCATTTCTGTTATTTTACTACCAATATTAGAGAGGCAGGTTTTTTTGGGGGGGAGGTATTATTATAGTCTTAACATTTGGCTTTTGATCTGATAGGCTATAACAGACATTATATGTCAGAAAGTTTGCTTTGAAATTTTGAAGGAGTAAATATCTGCCTATAAAAGCAACAGTGACCATTAACCGCTAACACAGTTTGACTAGTTTGCTTAGGGAAGCAGTTAGAAACAGGACTTGGAAACTTAAATGGACCACTCTCAACAAAAGCTTTAAATGTCATGTGTTGGTCCTTAATTGTGGGAGGGGGCAGCATATGTCAGAGTGTCACTGAGCATTTGGGAGTATGATTGGAGCCTTACTCAAGATGTGGGACTGATAATAGGTATAAGCATGCACCTGATACACCTAATGAGAAAGCCACTGGTTGGGATTTCTAGGGATTCATGGAACAAGCAGTGAAGCCCTGAGTTTTCTTGGCTTCTATAAAAGCAGTGAAGCAAGAATAGGTGTCAGGGACACTGCAGAAGCTGAAGCTATTGGCCTTGGAAGAAATGAAATGTCCAGGAATGAATGAGAACACAGCACACAAACTTACCCCTGAGTTTTTAGTCACTTGATGTTTATATTTCTTAAGCAGTACATGCTGTCTGAATGACTGAATGTAAGGTGAAATTCTCACCCCTCAGACTCCATACCAGATGTGATTTTAAATGTTAATGGGATTTTGTCCTATTTTTTCCTCTTTTACAACAGTTCCCAGACCAGGCAACACAGCTAAAATGGAACGTTCAGTTCTGCCTCACCATCCCTCCCAGCGCACCACCCATTGCACCTCCGGGGACACCAGCCGTGGTGCTGAAATCCAAAATGCTATTTTTTGTAAGTATCACCTGATAATCATGTATGTGTGTGCAGAGTTTCTGAGGAAAAACTCACGGGAGAGTAATAGAGCAACTTTTGAGTTAGATGTTATTGCCAAATATATGCCCAGATTTTTCTGTCAGTTTAGACTTCATGAGGTTCTTGGTTCCCTTAGTAACAACAGAAATTTATTCAAGTTGGTAATTGTGAGATAGTCCTATACTCAGTTGTTTGTCACCTTTTCATTATATTTAATTTTCTTGTATTTGATATATCTTAATCTGAAAGTAAATGATAGTGCCTCTCCCAAATTGAGACAAATATTTTATTTTCTGTTTCTTATTCTCTTTGTGTGTCTACAGCTTCAACTAACTCAGAAAACATCAGTCCCTCCCCAAGAACCTGTTAGTATAATAGTTCCAATCATTTATGACATGGCTTCAGGTACCACTCAGCAGGCAGACATTCCCAGACAGCAGAACTCTTCTGTTGCTGCGCCCATGATGGTCAGCAACATTCTGAAGAGGTTTGCAGAGATGAACCCACCACGACAAGGTACTTGAGCAGTAGATGGTATTTTATTGCATATATATTATAAAAATTCCTTTGAGAGAGACACCCCCTCCTTTTCCCTCCTCCCTCCTTCTCTACTCTGCACCCCAATCCTAGTACTAGCGCTCTGTTGCCTTGGCCCTCTTAGTGTCTGCTTGTCGCTTTCTTTCTTTCTCACTAGTTCTTCATTTTTGTCCATTTCTCTGCTGCCTGGACTTCATTTTTGTTAGCAATTACTATTGGGACTGAGCCGGTTGCTAATGCCAGAAGCTTGTATTTATAGCACATGTTGCCACAAAGCCCTAGATTAGGATGGTAGAATTTTCCGTGGCTGTGAATTCCTGCCTTGCCATCAATACCTGCCACTCTGTACATCACAAAATTGAATTGCATGTTCGTGTCTCATACTTCACGGTTCGATCATGAATAGAATACTATCATTAAAAGCTGTGTATCTTCTAAATGTTTTGTGAAGAATAAAGCTGATACAAATGGCATCACTGCTTTTTGGGCTTCTTATGTAAGTGTCAGGTGGGTACAAGTGAGGCTTTTCCCTGAGTGCACAATGAAGCTCTGAGACTGGACATTGCCGAGGAAACCAGAGTGTTTCTTGAAAGATAAAAGGAGGTCCCTTCCATGTTGGAGTAGCCCACGCTTAACATGTGACTCCTGACAGTGCCAGATTTGGGGTTCTAAAACATGAAGCTCAGCAAGGAGAACTTTTCTTCGATTTTGCTCATTTCAAGAAAATTTAAACAAATGTTTGCTCATGTCTAATGCTAAGGAAGTCCTCTTTATCCCTCTGTTTAGAATAGCTTGCCAACAGAATTGTGGTAAATGAGGAAAAAGCTATTCTCTGAAACAGTTTTAGGTATCACAGTGTCAAAAGGTTTAGGAATCTTAAGGAAGATGAGTTGTTTTTTGTTTTTTTTTGGCTGTTTGTTCCCCCACACCAAACTTATCTAGGTAAGTTCTTGCTTCAGTTTCTAAGGAATACACGGGCAGTAGAGAGGAGTGTGCTTCACTTGTTATAATACTTTTCCTTCCGACAGTTTTCTGCTTTCATTCTTTGACCTTTTCCTTCAGCTGAAAAATAAGTCCTCTGGAATCAAAATTTAAAGCTACCAGGATTCTCAAGGTAGCAGTCCAGTAGAACTTTGGTAAATACAATTCCTTCACATAGACACAACTATTGTTATCTTATATTTTTATATATTATGTCTTCTGGAATTAAAAATTGAAAGGGAAATGTTTTGATCCTACTATTTTCAAGCACATTTTCCTTATTAATGAAAGTGTCAAAGAAGTGTGTGTGCATGTGCCTGCCTGCACACACGCGTGCGCACACATACATACACACACACACACACATGCACACACTCGCACACACTCTGACCTAACTCAGTTCTTTAAGAAATTGGTAAGGTATTGTGGGAGTGCTTTTTTTTTTTTTTCATTTGTTTCTTCTTTGGCTGAACAAACATTTGGATTTCCTTTGTCCTTTTGTTCTGTACCTTGATTTTCCAGTGCTTGGAGCAAAGGCCCACAGTGCCTTTGCACAGGGTCACTGTGTCCTTCCCTTTGATAGAAGGCCATAATTCACATGAGGGCTTCAGTTCTCCCCGTTTCTCCATAGTAGTGTCAAAACATGGTCTAGAGGAAAGGGTCCAGTTTTGCTTTATAATTAAGTATTTGTAATATTTACAAGAACTAAGAGGGAAAGTTGAATGGATGAGGTCTCAGTGGCATCTCCACAAATCTAATTTTAGATTCCTTCAGTTTCCTTGCTGTTCTCCCACAGTGGAGAGCTTTGAAGGGAAATCCTAGCTTGGTTTGGTGGTGTATACCTGTAATCTTAGCACTTGGAAGCTGAGGCAGGAGGTTTGTGAATTCTAAGCCAGTCTGGGTTACATAGTGAGACCTTTGTCTTGTGGCATCCAAAAAGGAAAGAAAAGGGGAAAAATTAACTTTAAGCTCAAACAAACCTTTTCTCTCTATGAAACAACAACAACCAAAACCAACACTTTATTTTTGTATTTAATTGACTTCGGTCTTAAAGTTTAACTTTAGATGTTGGATATTTCTTTGAAGTCTGGCAAGCAATCTCCAGGAGCTGGCATAGACCTGTATTGTCCAATATAACTGCCACTAGCCAAATTTAGATTGAAAATGTTCAACTAGTGCTTGGTAACCACAGAGCACACGCATTTTCCTTGTCCTAGAAAGTTCTATTGGGCGGTATTTCCTGTTATTGTTGGAGGCATTCTTATCTGGCCCTTCATGCAGCATTAGCAGGACATCAGCATAGTTGCAACCAATGCATAAGTATAAATTAGAACTTGTCATTAGATCTAATGCATAAGCGTTCTATAGCATTCACCTCTAAAGTGAGACTTTTAAAGTCTTACCAATGCGGCACTTTCTGTGCATCTGAAGGCATCTCTCTTCTCTGTTTAAACTTGACACTTGCCCCAGATTTCTTCCTGAGACAAAAACAAAATCCAACCCAAATATAATATGCTATACCGCACCAGTTTTCATTCCCTAAAACCCAAATAGTTTGAAATACTTAGTCTTTTATTTCAAATTCATGACTGATTTTAATCATCCCTCCCCTCACCGGTGTGTTAACGTCTTTCCTGTACTGCGAATAGCTAATGACCATTTTTCTCTGTTGCAGGTGAATGCACAATATTTGCAGCTGTTCGTGATTTAATGGCTAATCTTACACTGCCCCCTGGTGGGCGTCCATAGACACTATTGTTTTTAAACCAGGAAGGCTGACAAATGAAACAAAACACAAAAAAGGCTGAATTCAGCCATCAAGTTTTAAAAAGGAAAAGGACTTTTTTTTTTTCTTTTTCTTTTCTTTTTTTTTTTTTTTAAACCTTAAGAGATAAATATTCTAAACTGGCAAAACTTTTCAGGGTGCATTTCTTTCATCAAAAAGACCATCCATCTTTTGTATAGTGAACTTGTATAGAATGTTTAAATGCGACACATTTCAAACTAGGTAACAGACAGTGTCCACTTGCCAGTAATAGATTTAATATTCTGTTTTATACTATAAAGTAATGAAAATGCCAAACTTGTTTATTTAATTGTTTTCTTATGTTTTTTGGGGTAATGGTCCTTTTGATTTTGTTTTGTTTTGTTTTTTTGTTGTTTTTTAAGGCAGGACTGTCATTTTTGAACACTGTAAAACTGTGACAAACTTTATATTGAAGCTGTATTTTAATATGACCGCTTTGAATCCTTACACAAAAATGTTTTGGGAGCTGTTAAACACATCCCAAAGAAGCAATATTTAATAAAACTAGGATATAAAAGTGACACTCAATTGTGTGTGTATAAGCTCTCTAGAGTTGAGTTCTTAAGGCCTCCTTTAATCTTTAACCTGGTGGGGCCAGTCAGTTTTTTAAATACATATGTCTGAAATTTGACCAAAAACATTTTTGTTTTAAGGTTAAATATAGTTTCTTCAGACATTCCTAACATGACTGGTGATAACACTTAGTACCTCGGTTGTTTTTCAGTATAGGATTTGGGTAAAATGTAAGAACATTGTCTTTGAAAGGAGACAGTAAGTGATTTATAATGGTTAAGGTTCCCAAATAATGCAATTATTCTCATGTGCAAGGAAATTGGGAACTTTTTTGATAGGAAAATGTCATTTAAAGGATACTTCTGCACACAGCATTAACTAGGAAGCAAAGAACGGGAATGCTCTAGCTTGCATGAAGTTTTGGTGACATTTCTTTATCTTATTTAACTCTTACCTTCCCCAGCACAGTTGGGGTTGTTCTGAACAATCTCAGTTGAATCCATTGTCAGCAAAATGATAGGATGTTTTGCTCGACAAAACCTGGTCCAGTCATTTGAAAAGTCCACAGTGCAGGGCCTGTCCTGGGTCCAGTGGAGTTTCTGGCACTGGTACCTCTCAATAGGATTTCTTTCTAGAGTACTGTACTGTCTCTCGCAGCCAGTCAGGGACTTTTTAAGCTTTGATGAATATTATCTGATTCAAATGTCTTCTGATGACTTGATGTTACTTGGCACAGTTTTGTTTTGTTTGTTTGTTTTTAATGATAATACCATGCTGAGTTATCTAGTCAATGTAATATAGTCCTTGATGAAATTTTAGATGTTTGATTCTATTTTAAGATGATTAATTGAGCTTCTATAACTATAGCCACCAGATTCTAGTTTAAGCATCTCACTGCAACTGTATCATATGTTCTCAACTTTGCTTGAACCTCCCTTTCCAGTCAGAGTTGAGGCTTTCTTTGTCTTCTGTGTCTCCTTTCTGCCCTTCATCTCCTGCTTCTCACCCAACTCTGCCACTATTCCAGAGTAGGTGACTAAACTTTTATTCTTCCTCTAACTTAACCCTTTTCTCCTTCTGTTTTCAGTTCTCTTCACAGTGGTAATCACAATGGTTTGGCAATCTAAGATGTCTTGATCAGGAATCAGCCCTTTTCTATTTGGAGCTGAATCCTATCTTTCATGTAGAAATCTACATGTATATACAAGAATTGTATTTTTATCTGCAGGATAATATTGTTTCAAATAATTTTATTAATAGAATTAACTTTTCAGGTATTTTCTCTTTTAAGTGTGGTTTTGAAATGTTAACTGCATTTTTATACATGATGCATTCAATGGCTACTTTTTCCTACTTATAACTCACCTTTGAATGCATTGTGTAAATTAAGATAGGAGTCAATGAACAGAATTTGATTTTGATGCTTATTAAACCAATGAATTTGAATTTTGATATCATGCTTGGTACTTGGAAATGGTATATACTTTATTAAAGCTTGGAAAATACTTAGCATTTGCATCGTAACTTTCATCACAAAACATGTCTTTTGCCTCTTTTGTTAACCAGATTCAATTGAAACTGGATGCCATAGTGATTTTTCTCTAGTAGGTGGTTTGGAACTTGATTTTAAGGTGTTTTCAATGTGATTTTAGTATTTACAGTAATAAATAAAATTTATACAAGTTTCAGAGAACTACCAACTCTCTAGTTAATTTTGATGAAGATGTTTGGGGTTATAGTCTTGGTTTAGTATTAGTTTAACTCTGAAAGAAGACATTGGTCCCGATTCATCCTTTTCCCTTTTACATCTGCAGAATTGTTGCTCAAAATGTATAGAAGGACTTTTAGAGTCAGAGTATGGCTGGTTATTAATAGTAGAAGCTGAACCTTGTTTGAAAATTAACTGAGTTAAGGGTAGGCATAAACTTTTTTTCTGCCATTTTCCCCTCCAGAAGAAATACTAGTTACATTAAAAAAAAAAAAAAAAAAAAAAAAAAAAGAACCAAGACAGGGTCTTTCTATGTTGCCAAGGCTAGCCTTGAACCTTCTAGGTCCAAGTAATCCACCTCTGAGTATTGAGACAAGCATGTCTCACCACTCCCCACCTTTAAATGTTCTTGGTGGAAGAAAATTTTAAAGAGAACTTGTGATGAAGAGTTAGAAAAAGGAAAATGTTAATGTGGATTTCATTGGGTTTGTGGAATTTTCCATTTGGTTTGATGGGAATGGGGTATTTGGATTTGCTTTGGACTTAATATTGAGGTTAGTAAGACAAAATTAAGAGGCCTCTCTGCACTGTACTTTGAGTCTTCAGATCACCAGATCTGGTCTCTTTTTTTCATAAATTGTCCCCGCTTCCAATTGGCCAGTAATTTGATTAAAATCTTTGTCCAGTAATGTAACTGATGGATGAAAGGGCATATTTAGGTCAATTTAAAAAAAAAAAGAGCAAGCATTTACTGAGAGCTTACTGTGTGTGCTGGGCACCATTCTAAGTGTTCCTATGTGTATAAATGTCCCTCATCATACTATGGCAAATATTAATAACCTCTTCTTACAGATGATAAACAGAGGCATAAAGAAGCAAAATAATTTCTTAGGATTTTAATTAGGATCAGCCAAAATCAAACCACTAAGAATTGGCAGTTTGAACCCGAGCTAGTGTACCTTAACACTGCCTGTGCTGTTAACTCTGTGGTCTTATGAAGGTTTCTGTGTTTACAGCCTTCCTTCATGGTCTTCTGATTACAGTTTCAACATGTTTTCCCAGCTCAAGGAACTCACTAAAAGCATCTAAAACATGACTTTTTCTCATTTGACATCGACAATCTAATGCCTTCTGATCTCTGTAGCAAATATGACTGCCCTTTGCAGCTGAAATAACCGTGGTTAACCCTTTTCTGGAGACTTCAGCTTGTGGCTAGGAAACACGATGCCAGGTGTTCTATTTTAGGAGTTTGTGGCCTTTTGTGTCACTTTAGCATGTGCTGGGGGGTACGCAACACCATAGGCATGCGATTCAAAGCAAAGGACTGGGGAGTTCTATTGGTGTCCAGGATTTGCTGTGGCTATTATATGGGTTTTGGAATGAGTTAATTTTCTAGAATTGTATAATGCAAGAACATAATGTTATTCAAGAAACGTGCCTTGAGCACTGTTCCATCTTTACAATAAAGGAGTCAAAACGGTTGGTTAGAGGGTTGGCAGGATATTTGGGGAATGAGAATTAAAGGCCCAAGAGCTCTAATCAGAGAGGCTGCTTCTGAATGCTTAAGTCCACAAACTTAGGCGGTTCCTTTAAGCGGGGGTGGAGCTGCGGCTTCCCGGACGTGGAAGGATGACTCGCCTCTTGCCTCTGGCGGTTGTGGCACCCAGTGAAGCTAAGTGCCTGGCTAGCTTCTGGGTGGAGCTGCGCCTGCGCTGCCTGAGAGTTCAGGCGCTTGCGCTGTAGGCGCTTCCCAGGGTCCTGCGCGTGCGCGCCGCCGCCAGCCAAGCCTTCCACTACCCAGGAGACATGGTGTTGTCAGAGCTGGCGGCGCGCCTCAATTGCGCTGAGTACAAAAACTGGGTGAAGGCAGGACACTGCCTGCTGCTGCTGCGCAGCTGCCTGCAGGGCTTCATCGGCCACGAGGTGCTCTCCTTCCATCGCGGACTGCTCGCTGCAGTCCCTGGTCTGGGTCCCCACGCCGCCTGCCGTGGTGGTTCCAGGTGCAGCCCGCGTGCTCGCCAGGTGAGTTGCTTGTCGGGGCTTAGACCCATGTCCCCAGCCTGTTCCCAATTTTGTGTGCTCGCTCTTTTTTTTTTTTTCTCCGCTCGCTCTTTTTTTTTTTCTCCCCCTTCAAGGGGCGGGGTTGCTTGCCACTCCCTGGGTGTTCCTGTTTTACAGTCCCGCCTACTCGAGTCCCTCATCTCTGCTTCTTGTAGTTTCAGCCTCAGTGTCAAGTGTGCACAGAGTGGAAACGCGAGATCTTAAGGCATCACGTTAACAGAAATGGAGACGTGCACTGGGAAACTGCCGACCTGGCCTCTGGCCTGTGGACGCTTGGGAGGTAGCCAAGGTAAGCATTTGCAGCCTGGAGGAACGCAGAAGGTGGATCACCTGGTGCTCGAGGGTGGTGGGTGGGTTGTGAGTGTGAGCCTGGATTTCAGAAACTACAAGAACAGATAGTGGGTTTTCTACAGTCTAGTGTCCAAATGATTGGGGGCTTTTGGAGTGGACTCATTACAGCGTAGTAAAATGAAAGCAATCTCTTTGTTTCCTTAAAGTATAGTAAGAGATGCTGGGGCCAGATATACAGTGAAGCCACGTGCAGCGACTCAAGCCTATAATTCCACCACTGGAGAGGCTGAGACAGGGTTGCTGCGAGTTCGAGGGTATCCTGGGTTATCTAGTGTAATACCCTGTCTCAAAAGTAGGCAGAAAAGATACAGACTGGAAACAAAGAAAAACAGATGAGGTGTGCTATAAGGCAGGTTAACTAAAGGGGTTATTTTGGCTGTCGAGTGACAACAGGATGCCCAGCCAAGTTATACAATTTTAGAAGGTGGAAATGTGATAAGTTATGAGGTAGGGGTTGTTAGGCCTGTCTTTAGATTTTGGCACTGTGACTTAGTATAGTGCATGGCCTGATTGGGAATTTGTTTTGATTTCTCGAAATTTCCAAGAAGCTCTGTAATTAGTGAAGGAGGCATCAGAAGTAGCTTCCTAACATAAATTGACTTTGGAGTTAGTATATAGGGAAGTACATGATTGGCAGGTGGAAAGGAGCATTGCTTGTGTTTTGGGTAACATGTTGAATCCACTCTTGTTCTCTCCTTTTATTACTTATCTGGTTTATTAAGACAAGGTCTTATGTAACCCAGTCTGTCCACAAACTCCTAACGATTCTGCTTCCATCTCCCAAGTGTCTAGGATTACAGATATGTATCACTACACCCAACAATCTTTTTTTTTTTTTAAGATTTAAAAAGTTTCACCAGACACACGACTTTAATCCCAGCCCTGGGTGGCAGAAGTACTCTGTGAGTTCAAGGTCAGCCTGGTCTACAGAGTGAGTTCTAGGACAGCCAGAGTTACAACAGAGAAACCCTGTCTCAAAAAAAAAGTTTCTATTGGGCAGAGCTTGGTAGGGCATGCCTGTAATCCCAGCACTTTGGAAATATGGGCAGACTATTCTCTCACCCCTCCTCTCTTTTTACCCCCTTCTCAAAGTTACTTTTGACAGATCTCTTGAGTTCTAGGTCAGCCTGAGTTCTAGGTCAGCCTGGTCTACATAGCTAGTATACATAGAAATACCCTGTCTCAAAGAGCTAGAAAGTTTTTATATGTTAATGTGTTTGTGTATGCACCGGTGTCCCTTGCCCACAAGGGCCAGAAGAGGGAGCTGGATGCAGTGGAGCTGGAATAACAGGCTGTTGTGAGTCACCCATTATGGGTGACAGGAACTGAACTCCATTCCTCTGGAAGAACAGTTAAGTCCTCTTAACCAGTGAGCCATCTCTCCAGCCCCATCCTCTTCCTGCTCCTTCTCCTTCAACACAACCACCACCATTACTGTTTTTAATTGTCACACAGTGTTGCCAATTTCTACTTTTACCTAGAGCATAGGGTGAAAAACACTCAAACGTACAAAACTCCCCTCCATTTTGACTGCCTTTGACCCATTTGTTCTCTGATGTGGCTTTCATAGCTTTGGAGACCTTCTGAAGCCTATGCCACCAGCTCTTGCCAGCCTTTCCTCTCCCTTGGTTGCTGGCCACCTGCAGAGCACTTAGTTCAACCTTGTGTAAATATTATTTCTTTAACTCTGTTGTCTAAGTTCCTGGGTTCTCTGGCTTAGCATTCTTGGTCTAGTCTACCTCAGCACCCTGCTGTATGCCCTCACCCCATCCCTGTCCACACAGAAAGTCTCAGTGTCTGACATCTGCTTGCTTTTGCCATACTTCTTCAAACACTTGGTCCTGTTTTTTGTCTTCCACTACTTCTCAGTACTGGGTAGTGTTCTTCCTGCTTAGCTTTCTCAGAGTGGCCTCATTCCCACTGTCATTATAATCACTCCTTTGCAATTGCCTTCATTGTTTTCTTCCTGTGAACCTGCCTGGCCCAACTCAAGCCCAGATGACACCATCATATGCTTCTACTTGAGAGAAGATCTCTGAAGGGAACTCACTGGTTTCACTTCATTCTTGATCCCGATCCCTAATGCTTTGATCAGGCCTCTCTGTGGGTTTCTGTTCTTGGTGCTGTCTGTTCTTGCCTTCCCTCACCAAGCTCTTCTTCCCATTCCCCCTCCTTCATCCCAGCTGCTAGCCTTGCTCAGGATTCGTTGAGTTGATGGATGCCCAAAACAAAAACTTTTTGTTGAACCTACCGTTCTGCATCTATGTGTGTCCTATCTTCTCTCTGCTGTAAGGTAATTCTTGGCTTGCCCTGTCCCTCCACTTGTGTTTTGAATCCCATCCCCTCCCATCCGTACAAAGGCTTTAAATCTTAAGCTGTCCATTGTCTGCTTCCTAGCTTATTCCCATCACCATGCAGATGGTTTTACTATTATCTTAATTTATTTAATTTTTCAAAAAGGAGACAGCTACAACTCCTCAGTGAAAAGACAGAAGTCAGAGAAGCTGCCGTAGGTGTTTCCGTTATGTGTTTACTGAGGGGGACATGCTAGTGTGCAGAGCTGTAAGGAGGCAATAGAGTCTCCCTGATGGCTTATGGTTCCGACAGAACAGGAATAAGTACCAAAACTAATATGGCACAGATGATATGTTTGTATTAGCAAGAATATGCTGGATAGAATCTACAGTAGAGAGGAAAAACTAGGGTAATTTGGAGGCATTGAGGGCCCCTCTGTTTTCCTTTCAACAATAGCTGAATTGAGCTGTTTTCTTCAGTTTCCTTATGTCAGTTACCTGGATAAAGTTAGCTTCTTTGTTAACCTCTGTAACAACCCTAATAGACACAAATCATGATGATCCTGAGTTTGGTCTGTGTACACAAAATTCTTCTACATTATGGGAGGCTCAGGTGTAGGGTTCTCCTATCATTGGAGCTTAATAATCTTAACTCTGATGCTCTCTGTGCTTACTGCCAGCCTTTGGAATACCGCTATGAACAATCCTGTAGGAAGCATCGTAGCTCTCTCCTGACTGGGTTGTGTTTGCTTTCAGTGGAACATATCTCTTATTTAGAGTTTTGAATATATATATTTGAGACAGGGCACTTCATGTATCCTTGATTAGCCTAGAACTTTCTATATAAACCAGGCTGACCTCATACTCACAGAGATCTGCCTGCCTCTGCTTCCTAGGTACTTAAAGACATGTACCACTATTCCAAAATGAGTAATTTTTCATATGTCATCTATTCTATTAGCAGGAATGTACCCTTGAGACTCCTAGCCTGATAAAGTAGCTGCACTCAAATGTTAAGTTTGCAGATATTTCAGGAAAGAAATACACTCAAGTCTTGGTGTCACAGTATTTGTGAGTTTCATTTTAGAAGATGCAGCTAAAGGCAGGATAGTGCTACAATGAAGCCTGCCAGAGCATCTGGTGTCTTGGTCCTAGGCTCCCTGTCTCTCCTGTGTGGGGCCTTCTCACTTTGCACCACTGACATCATAATTGCTGATGCTGCTGAGCTCTTTATAGCATGTACTAGTCACGGTGCTCTCCCTCTGTTCACTTCCTCCTCACACATCCTTTGATGCAGATGGGATGCTTACCCTTAATGACTGACAAAGTCTGAGAATTAGGTAACTTCCCTAGGGCCATATAGTAGTGGCCTACCTGGCATTCGGACCTGGCTGTGTTGCACCCCAGGTTCTGATGATGCTGGATAGAAGTTTCTCAAGTCAGTAAGGAACTGCCTAGTCTTCTTAATGACACAGGCACTGCAGTTTTGCCAAGAAAATGGGGAAAAAATGTTACCCTTCTAATGTGTTTATGTACCTCTAAGCCAGGACATCCGAGGCTAGGCATGGTGGCACACACCCTACATTTCAGCACTCAAGAGACACGGGGTGGATCTCCTACACCTTAAATTTCAGCACTTAGGAGACAGACGGAGGTAGATCTCTGTGAGTTCAAGACCAGCCTGATCTGCATAGCAGGTTGTCGACGAGCCAGGGATACATAGTGAGACTCTGTCTCAAAATAACAAAAACGACAGGGAGCTGGACATGGCAGCACTCGGAGAGTTTGACACCAGCCTGATCTACATAGCGAGCTCCAGGACAGCCAGAAATATACCCTGTCTTTTTTTTTTTTTTTTTAAAGACAGAAGGCCAGTTACATCAGCTGTCTGGAATATCGCATAGGGATAGTGCAGCCCTTAAATTAGTGCCCTTGCCAGGGCAAGGCATAGCTGTGGTATAACTTTCCCCACTTTCATTTTGAACTCATTGAGGTTCTAGCTTGAAACTTCAGGGACTAAGAGAACATTAGTCATCAGTTGGGAAATGGGGAAAGACTTTGGCTCTCCAGCTCTCGGATTTGGAGGTCATTCAGTTGACCTAGTACCTTCTCTACTATAGGCCTTCATGCCCCGAGGACTGGCAGACAAACGAGGACCTGAGGAATGTGATGCAGTTGCTCTTCTAAGTCTCATCAATTCCTGCGATCACTTCACGGTTGATCGGAAGAAAGTCACAGAGGTAAGAGCTGTCAGATTCAGAACTGACCAGCCAGTCTGGTCAGTACTGGGAAGGCTACAGTGAAACTCCTCTGATAAGCCAGCCATGCAGGCATAGCATACCAGCACTCAGAAGAGCAATGACAAAGACTTTAGTCCAAAGTTGGCTTCACTAAGCAGCTCATGGGCCTGGTGTCATGTATATCTGCTGTGATGTCCAAGAACCTGGATGTGAATGCAATCAAGGACTTACCCTACAGTTCTCTAGAATTAAAGTTTCCTGACAGTTTGTTACTGTGCCAGTTATCTTCTCTGCTCTGCCATGAACAAAAGCAAAGTAGTTTTTTGTATACAAAATGCATCTGACGCAATTGGGGAGATGGGTCAGTCAGTAACATACTTGGTGTGCAAGCATGTGGACCTAAGTTTGGATTCCAAGCCCTTATGTAAAAGCTGGGTGTGGCCGTGTACATCTGTAACCCTGATACTGTAGGATTCCAGGGACTTGCTGGGCAGCTAGTCTAGCAGAATCAATAGGCTCCAAGTCCACTAAGAGACCATATCTCAAAAAGTAATGTGAAGGGCAATAGAGGAAGATACCCGATGTTGACATCTGGCCTCCACATACACATAAATATATGCACATGCACACGTGTGTAGAACACATACACATATATGCAGAGCTAGGCGTGAAGCTCAGTGGTGGGAGTGCTTGTAAGCATGCACAAGGCTCTAGATTCCACCTCCATCCCCACAAAAGAAAGAAAGGAAGGAAAGAAAAAAAAAAGAAAACAACACTGGCCTTCTGTAAAATAGCTGTGAGATCAAATTAGGTAGAAATGGAGAAAATTTGAAGACTAATGTGTAACATATGTTAGGATAGATCACAGAACTCTGGAAGATTCTGAGTTTTCACTGTATCTCCAAAGAATAACCCTTGTACATTTATTACTTTGAGGTCCTTGAAAAAGTGTGTAGTAACCTTGGAATATTTAAATATTGATCAGAAGTGATACTATTTCGACAGCATGTCAGCAGCTGAAGATAAAATCTCTTTTGCTCTCTCAGAGATGAAGATTTAGCATAGTGGCTGACCCCATCTTCTAGCCAAGAATGTAGAAGACTGAATTGTCTTCAAGTATTAATTTTTAATATCCCATCATGGTTTCCATATCAGAAATCTCCCTTTACATAGCTTCCTGGTGCTGGATGGGATTTGAAAGGAGTGTGTGTGTTTTTTTTGTCTGTGTCACCCTGAGGTTATATCTAGAGCCAATATGTGTGCTCATTGGCAGGTTGTTTTAAGACATTTGGGAGAAAGAAGATGCAAAATTTTTTAAAGGGAACAAAAATCTTTCTTATTTAGGGTTCTCTTGCTGTGATAAAGCACCCTGGTGAGGAACTAGGTTTATTTGAGCTTACAGTGCCACAGCACAGTCCCTCACTGAGGGATCACTGAAGGACACTGGGACAGGAACTTAAACAGGGCAGAAACTTGAGGCCAAGCAGGAATACTTGCTTCTCGCTTTGTTCAGACTGCTGTTTATACAACCCAGAAACTCCAGGCCAGGGTGGTACTGTTCACAGTGGGCTGGGTCCTCTCCTCAATCATCAATCAAGAAAACATGCTACAGGCTTGCCCACAAACTGATCTAGTGGAGGCATTTTTTTCTACTGAGGTTTCCTCATCCAAAAAAGACTAGCTTGTGTCAAATTGACTTGAAACTAGAAATTAGCTTGACCCCTTGTGAACTTGACACACAAATAGTTCACTTTTCAACTAGAATCTTTCCTTTCTTATTTGTTCCCAAGATAATATGTTAATACCACAATATAAAACATTCCAACTTTTAAAAATCCCACAGTCTTTAAAAATTCTAACAGTTTAAAAGTTTTATTTAGTCTCTTTATGCAAAGTTTCACTAAATATCCCAACTGTCATAGCTATGAGCTTCTATAAAATCAAAAGGTTAAATACTCTCTTAGTCTAAGTGAAGAACCAGGACACAAGCACAATCAAAGCCCAACAATGTAAAAAGCTCAGTATGTCAGGCATGTATTTACGTCTGGGATCTTCTGGGGTCCACAGCACACATAGTGTGTTTCCTAGGCTCAGGCAGGCTCCACTCATGGCTGCTGCTTCATTGGAGGTCATCCCATGGTACTAGAATCTCCAAAAAACTGGAGTCTGCACTGCAGCTGGGTTACAATTGCTCTAATCACCTCTCCTGGCTTCTCTTCAGGGACACTGACCAAGCATGATGCCAAGCATCAACTTCATGAGTTCCTCAGTCCTGAGAGTTCCACTGCAACTGAGGCTATGCCTTCACTAAAAGGCTCTCCTGGCCTTTCTTCGGGGACTCCAGCCCTACTATAGAGTGCCAAGCCTCAGCTGTTTTCCATTTCTCCTTTATGCCTTCAAAACCAGCACCGTCTGGGTAACCTTTATGGTACCAAGTTTGACTGCCAGCAAAAGAGCTGCAGCCTCTTCTGGGCCAGCATCTTTGTGCTGACCTTGTGGAAATACTCCCAGGTTTACAGTCCTCAATGATGCTGGTCTCTTCTTAATCACTGCTAATTTCTCAGCTCCAGTTAACCAGCTGACCAGACACAACAGATTTCTTTCAAAATAATAAATGACCCCAATAGAATCTTTAAGGAGCTCTTCAAAATATCCCTCTGGAACATCACAGGCCGGGCTCTTCCATTCATATATTCCAAGATCCCACAGAACAGCCCAATTCCAAAAGACTTCCCACAATCATTTAAAAAAAAAAAGATGGTTGGGTCTATCACACCTCTGAGCTTGGTACCAATTTCTGTCTGCCTAGGGTTTCTATTGCTGTGATAAAATGTCATGACCAAAAGCAACCTGAGGAAGAAAAGCTTTATTTCAGCTTGCAGTTCCACAGCTCCGCCCATCACTGGGGGAAGTCAGGGCAGGAACTGAAAGAGGGCAGGAACCCAGGGGCAGCAGCTGATACAGAGGCCATGGAAGAATGCTACTTATGCAACAGGGATGGCACCTCCCACAGTGAGGTAGGCCCTTCCACATCAATCATCAATCAAGAAAATGTACCACAGGCTAATGTAGTGAAGGCATTTTTTTCAACTGAGGTTCCCTCTCCCAAAATGACTATACCTTATGTCAAATTGACATAAAACTAGTCAGCACAAAGACATTTGCAGGGAATGTAAACTCTCTAGCCAAACAAAAGATTTCCAGGGCTAAGAGGGTTTTTTGTATTTCTTGTTTATTTTCTTTTTCAGGCAAGGTATCACCATGTGTGCCTTGAACTAATGATTCTCTTGCCTTAGCCTCCCAAGTGCTGTGATTACAAGTACATGTTACCGTTACTGTCTAGCTTCTTTTTCTTAAGAGATTTATTTATTTTTGGTTTATGTATATGGATGTTGTCCTGTATGTTTGTGTTTGTGTATCATGTGCATGCAGTGCCTGTGGAGGTCAGAAAAACATGTCAGATCCCCTTGGACTGGAGTTACAGATGTTGTTACCTGCCGTGTAGGTACTTGGCATTGAACCTGGGTCCTCTAGAAGAACAGCACATGCTCTTAATTACTGACCCATCTCTCCATCCCCTTGCTTGTTATTTGTGTGGCAGTGGATTGAATAATTCTTTGACCCTTGACAGTAGTCTATAGCCAAAATCTGGTTTGTAGTCCTACTTTATTTGTCCTGCCTGAGTTTACAAAATTATTATATTTATTTATAATTTTTAACATTTATTATATGTGTATGAATGTTTCACCCACGCGTACGTATGTGCACCCATGCCTACCTCGTGCCTGTGGAGGTCAGAAGAGGGCAAAGATCTCTTAGAGCTGGAATTATAGAAGGTTGTGAACTATCATGTTAGTACTAGGAACTGAACCCAAGTTCTTTGCAAGAGCAACAAAGTTCTCTTTAATTGAGCACTATACATTTCTATGTTGTGTGTGTAAACACATGTGTATATATAGGTGTGCTCATTTAACTGTGAGATGATAACTTTCAAAAGTTATTTCTCTCCTTCTACCACACAGGGTTTGAACTCAGGATGTCAGGCTTAGAGACAAGCGCTTTTACCCACTGAACCATCTCTCCAGTTCCTGCCCAGTTATTTTAAAACAATTCAAATTAGTTGCCATTAAATCTGAATTTCCATCTTCTTTTAAAAAGGGGGAAAGGGAAAGGCCTGGCCACACTAAGTACATAAGGGTCCCATAGCAACAAGTCACAAGTTGAGTGAAAGCTGCTGCTTTAGCTGTAATGTCCATTCTCCAATTCACGCCAATCCCTTCTGCCTTCATCTTCCTGCATATAAACCTACTTTGTTTAAGCTATCAACTGGCCCCGACCTTTGAAAGCATTTCAGTATGTGACCCAGCAGGGACTTTACTCCTTGATAGAGGGAGGCTCTCTAGGCAGGCAGAAAATAAATAAAGGTCTGACTTAGGGGTTAGAGGCTTTCCTTGTCCTCTATGCTATCTTAAGTACCCTCCAGATCATGCAGTGGTCTCATGAAAGGTCCATCCCTGTCCTCTAGATACCAGACCACACTAGTCAATTTTGTAATTTAGCAAAGTCTTTCTGTAGTTTCTTTTTAGAGCTACAAGGTTTCAGTTTACCCTACTAACTTAGAAGGCATTTTTAAAATGTTGATTATGTCTAATTTATTCTTATCACATTTATTTATTTGTTGAGGAAGAGGGCATGTGCCACCGTGTACATATGGAGGTCAGAGGACAACTTGCAGGAGTTGGTTTCCTTCTTCTGTGTTAGTCACCTTCCTATTGCTGTAGTAAAACATCATGACCAAGGCAACTTATAAAAGAACATTTAATTGGGCTTGCAGTTTCAGAGGTTAGCGTCTGTGATGGTGGAACAAAGGCTTGGCAGCAGGAATGCTGAGTGTGCACGTGAGCTACAAGCAGGAGGTAGAGAGCACACGGGGAATGGCATGAGTCTTTTGAAGCACCAAAGCCTGACCCCAGTGCAGCACCACCTCTCAAACAGTTCGTAACTGGGGACCAGCTATTCAAACATGAGTCTGTGTGGTGCATTCTCATTCAATCCACCATACCCTCTACCATGTGGGTTCTGGGGATTGACTTCAGGTTCTCTGGCTTGGCAACAAGCACCTTTACCTACTGAGCCATCTCACCAGCCCAACTTCAAAGGCTGTTCTCTTTGTTTTTCTGTAGGTGATTAAGTGTCGGAACGAGATAATGCACTCTTCAGAGATGAAAGTATCATCTGTATGGCTTCGAGATTTTCAGATAAAAATCCAAAATTTTCTGAATGAGTTCAAGAATATTCCAGAGATTGTAGCAGTATATTCCAGAATAGAACAGGTAAAGATCATTATGGATTTTTTTTTTGTTTGTTTTTGGTCTTGTTTTGAGACAAGATCTTCCTGTTCAAATTCTGGCTGGCTTGGACTTTGATATGTAGAGTAGGTTGTTCACAAAATGCATGTGGCAATCCTCCTGCCACTACTGAGATTATAGTATAGAGATTACTGAGTGCTGAGATTATAGGCATACACCACTATACCCATAAAACTTCATTTGAATAATTCTGGTATACAGAACTAAGGGTCAAAAACATCCATAGTCATTAATTTAGAATTTGATGTTAAGCCAGGTGTAGTGGTGCATGTAAATCCCAGCACTTGGGAGACTGAGGCAGGACTACAGATATTTCAGAGCCAGCCTATATTGCATAGTAAGTTCCAAGGAAGCCTGAGCTACATAGACCCTGTCTCAAACAGAAGAAACACTATTTAGATGTTTGTTTAAGCTAAAATGTATGTATTTATTATTGGTATGGTGCTGATGATGGTGCACATACACGCCTTCATGAATGCCATGCAAGCCGTCTACAAACCTAGTCTTTATTTTATTCTGTTATTACTTGGGTCCTACTCAGAGTAGAATCTAGGGCTGGGCCTCACACATGGTGAGTACTTTCTCACTGAACTGTAGCCCAAGCCCCCAAACTAAATTTTATAGTGTGAACAGGAAAGAATACTGATACAAAATCTGGAGTTAGCTGAGCTGAGTTTGTTTTAAATAACAGTGCATGATTAAAATAGATCCAGGTGATGGTATTTTATTATAAATTCTTTGAGTAAGCCAAATGTGACACATGCCTTTAATCACAGTACTTGGGACATAAAAGCAGATGGATCTCTTGAGTTCGAGGTCAGCCTGGATTACAAGGCTTGTTCCAGGGCTACACAGAGATACCCTGTTTCAAAAACAAAACAAAACAACAAACAACAACAAAAAATCCTTGAGTAATCTAGTAGAATTTCTTTTCCATTAAAGTAGTTTATTTATTGTATGTGCGAGTACACAGGTGCATCATGTGCACGTGGTGAATGTGCATAAGTATACACACACACAGGTGTGTGCGTGCCACAGGGCACATGTGGAGATGAGAGGACATTTGTTCTGTTTTCTCCTTTCACCTTATGAGATCCAGGGATGGAATTCAGGTCATCAGGCCTGCACTCAGTACAAGCCCTCCAGTGATACACAGTACAAGTGGCTGAGGGTGTGGCTCCATAGTAGGTTAGTTATCTACCATAGTTAGTCCCCGAGTTCCATCTTAACAAGATACATCTTAATAATGAACTTTTAATGTGAGTAAATCCAGGAGAAGTTGGGGAGGAGTAGGGAGAGACTATGGTCAAAATACATGGTGTGCATGTTTAAAATTCTCAAAGAATTAATTAAGAATATTTTAAAAGCTGAACTTTAAAAAATAATTTGTTCGTGTGTTTGTGTGGTTACCCCACAGCTGTTGACATCTGACTGGGCTGTTCACATACCTGAGGAAGATGAGCGAGATGGGTGTGAATTTGAAATACGAAGTAACTTGAGTGTGAGCCAAATCCATGAAATCGAAATGGAATTGCTGAAGGAAAAACTGCAAGAGCTGTATCTTCAAGCAGTGGCAGAAGAGGTGTTGCCAGAAGAGGTAAAAGGAAGGGTGAAGTGTGAGGAGGAAAGAAAGGTGGCAGCAGCAGCAGCCCGTTTTGACACTGTTTCTAATGCTGTGATAAATACCATGACCCAAAAGCAACTTGGGGAGGAAGGGTTTATTTTGGCTTCTAACACAGGTCCCACTCCATCGCTGAGGCGAGTCAGGGCAGGAACTAAAGGAGATGCCATGGAGAGATGCTGCTGCTCACTCGACTTCTCCTCTTGGCTACCTTTAGCCTGATTTCTTATACAACTCAGGGCCACCTGCCCAGGGGTACCACACTCCACACTGAGTTAGACCTGGGTCATCCCACATCACCCCTAATCAAGAAAATGCCCCCAAAGGTTTGCCCATGGACCAGTCTGGTGGGAACATTTTGTCAATTGAGGTTCCATCTTCCAAAATGACTCTAGCTTGTTTCAAGTTGACATAAAACTTGAGCCAGGACAGACACGGAGAGCTGAGTTTCTGATTTTTAAGTCAAGTGATTCTAGAAGTCTGTATTCTTTCAACACTTACTGATCATGTTTTAATAGGTATTTTCACTTAGCAAGTATTTGAAAACCTAATTTGTGCCCCAAGGTGGAATAATGACATAAGAGCTACCACAGAATTTGTGACAAGATGTTTGGGTTATCTGTTGTCAAAAGGAACCCTCCCCCCAGAAAAAAGGAAAATATGCTATTGAGCTGGAACTCAAGGATTTAGTAAAAAGTTAGTAGTTGGCAAGGGAGGAAGGATGTTCTCAGCAGAGGTGTGAAAGGCTAATTATTTGGGCTGGGCGATGGCCAGGAAAGCGCAAGCCGTTGTGGCCAGGGAGGAGTGTGACAAGATAGGAAAAAACAGTTTTGGAAAGTTTTCTTTGCCCCACACCAAGCTGTTTGAGCCTCAGTCTCTGAAAACAGTAGGGAAACAGCAGAGTTTCATAAGCAAAAAGAGCAATGGGGTCAGAAGTGGTTTTTAGACTAAGCAGTAAGAAGGATTGGAAATGTGGAGCCCTCCATGTATAGAGGCACTGGCAGCTCTGCACATCTAGCCTTCCTTAACCGTTTGAGTCAGGAAAAGGGTTAATTAGCCTGTCATCTGGGCACCAAGTTTCTATGTAGAAAAGATATATTCCCATTTTCTGTGCCTTTTTGTTCAACAGTCTGGAATATTTCATATTTCAGGTAGTTGAGGTAGTCACAGGTGGAAAGTGAAATGGAGTTAGCATCCTTTACCTGGAACTATAGGCAAGCAAACACTTAACTGACCTTTAGCAGATAATGCCTTTTTGAATGAATGTGTATCAGACACAATGCTAAAATACCTTTAATACATTGACTCTTGAGCCCACCTCCCAAAAATCTCCTAGGTCATATTTATATCATTATCATTAATATATATAAAAGTGAGTTAGGCACCATCCTACCCAAAGTAATGACAACAATTTTCTAGAACTTTCAGGTTTTCATTTCTACTTCTTCCCCTTTACATGGAGATGTACAAACTTCCCATTTCTCCCCACCTCCGCCCCGTTTTTTCTTTTATTAGGTTTTTTTCAGACAATCTCCTGTAAACAGGTCTCCTTCAAACTCTGTATGTAGCCAAGGATGGCCTTGAACTCCTGAACTTCCTGCCTTCACCTCCCCAGTGCTAGCCTTTCTTGTGTCTAGATCACCATTCTTGAGAATTTTAATCAAATTTTACAGTACTGAGGATGGAGCCCAGGCTTTCTTGTTTGTTTTGGAACAAGGTCTCACTAGTAGCACATACCAGGACAAAGCCTCCCTTTTAATCTGCCTTACTTTAAGCTGGAGTAGTCACCCCTGGTGGAGCCATGAATGTATCTTAAGCACATTTATTATGTCTATTGCTTTCACAAAAGGAAAAGACTGAAACTCCGCTTCCAATTGGAAATGGGAAAGCAAGCCAATTTGGAACAGAAAAGAAAGTGGAATAGGCAGTGGAGGAGGACCAGGGGTCTCTGCATAAACCCTTTAAGCAAAAAAGGAGCTAAGTGGAATGGAGCAAACCCATTTTTTTTGGGGGGGGGGAACTGCTTTCTAACCATTCAGCAGACCTCTTGTCATCTTCAGCATCTGCCTGCCCCTCCCTGCTCCACAGTCGTCCTGGTCACAGACTTGCTCATCTTCCCTCCTGCATCACCTGCATCTAGCATCTGGGATTGGGATCTTATAACTGAATGCAGAATGAGATGCCACACTGGTCTCTCTGTGTCCCAGTCCCTTCTTTCTGCACTCCAAATCTGAAAAGTTGTCTTTCCACTATTGTGGGCTGCTGTACTAGTATTCCTTGCTAGAGTTTAGATAATCTTGAGTTTGTGTAGAGTTGGTAGTCCCCCAGCTAATAAACATACCATATCCCCAAATCAGAGTACCTGTTGGGTCTGAGAATTTAGCTTAGTGGTAGACAAGAGCAAGGCCCTGGGTTCAGTGCCCCAGCACCATCAATATTATAGTAATAGTACCTGGCATTTTTGTAATAAGCATTGGGGACCAATGAAGGTGTTCTGGGATAAACCTATTTGTATACATGCCCATAGTACAACTCTGAGATTCCTTGTACTGGCTGAAATAATTGAAAAGTGTGTTGTTGGGGGATTTAAATCAGTATAAATTATACATGACACTTCTGGCTAACTCTTAAAATTTAGACAGACTCAACTCAATCAGAATTAAATCTGCCGTCTGTTTCCATATTCAGGAACATGACTTGAGCAAGTCACACATATTCAAGGGTAAATTCCACATGGCAACTTGTCTGAATGTGTTGAAAAACAACTTCCAATAATTGGAATACTATTTAGCCATTAAAAATCAGGCTTAGGAGACTGGAAGATGGCTCAGAGCACTGGCTGCTCTTGCAGAGGACCCAGGTTTGGTTCCCAGCACCTACATGATGACTCACAGCAATCTGTAACTCCAGTTTCAGGGGAATTTGATGGCCTCTTCTGGTCTCTACAGGCATCATACACATATATTGTACACATACATGCAGTCAAAACACTGTTATACATAAAATAAATCTAACAAAATAATGAGATTTTAGGCAGGAGGATGTTATAGGAATTTATTTTTAGTTGTGTTTAAAATACTGTTTTGTGCACTGTTGGATGAGGGGCTGCTAGGTCTTGGCATTTTGTATTGTCTGCAGGTGTTGGATTTATGTGGGTGATATTTGATTGCTCATGATCTACATGTGCTATCAATAGAAAACCTGAGGAGTTCTGAATTAAAAACACCTGAGCTCAGATGCTTGGGGTTCCACTGTACAGGGTCGTGCTTGCCATGACGACGGTTCCCTCTGCTGAGGTCTGCTAGGGTTTGCACTTAGGAATATGCCTCCATCTCTTCCTTGGAGAGTCACCCCATAGGTGTTCTACTTCAGAAGAATCTTATGTTTAAGGCAAGTCTGAGGCATATAAGAGGAACCTGACTCAAAAACATTATTACTGGATGGTAGTTGCCCATACCTCCTTTATACCCAGCACTCAGGAGGCAGAGGCAGGTGGATCTCTGAGTTTGAGGTCAGCCTGGTCTGCAGAGTGAGTTCCAGTTCACTCAGCCATGGCTACACAGAAAAGCCCTGCCTCAACACACACACACACACACACACACACACACAATATGACTTTTTGCACTGGTAAGTTTAGAGACAGAGTCAATGGCTACAGTTGTATAGCCCCTGGTGACCTCAAAAAGCTCCTGTGCATAGCTACAATCCAGTGATTGCCCAGATGCTCCTGGTTAATAAGCTAAATAGGTCACAGAATGAAACCAGAAGTCATGAATCTAGGAAAGGGACAATTAGGGAAGAGTGGGAGGAGGAAAGGTATGAAATTGCTGGTAGAAAGTGCAGTATAAACATGTGTGAAATTGACAACTAACTTATGTGATAAAAAATGTGTATAAAATTATTAGCTGTTCTTTATAATCTCCTGTAGAAGAGATTACTTGCAGAACAGTGTTGTACATAGACTCTGATTTTAAAAATACACACACACAAGCACATGTCATGTCTCCAGAAGAAATAAGATGGTTTTCTGTGGTCACTTGTAAAGAACTAGGGGCAGATTTAAAAGAGGATTGACTTTTAACCTCATACTCTGTTGACTTGGAGTTTTATATACATTTAATACTGTTTTATAGATGTATCTTCTATCAGTAATACATGTGTAGACACAAAAGCTCAAAAGTGTAAGATGGACACTTTCCATATAAATTCAAGTTTTGAAGCAAAACAGATGAGGTGATAAGCAACCCCCTATGACAATAATACCAGCTATACTGGGTCATGTTTGGTTTGAGTAGAGGGGTTTTTGTTGTTTTGTTTATTTATTTACTGGTACAGGTCTGAAATTTGTGATCTTCTTGCCTAAAGTGTTCCATTTGAATTGAATTCTGTTATAAAAATATCCTGAGCAGCACTTTGTATACTTTCCTCTTGAAGATCTCAAATCAACTGGATGTGGTGAAGGGGTTTCTGAGAAACAATACAGATCTTAGAAATGGCCTTACAGAAGATATGCAGAGGCTAGAGAACATCTATCTACAGCATCAAAAACAAATTTCAAAGGACTCCGGGAGACAGACACCTGAAAGGAAGCCTTGAGGTGAGTTTAGATACAGGACAATTGCCTTGTCCCTTTGATGTCTGTTTTCTTATGTGAAGCCACATTGAACCAACAGTCTCACCTGCTTTCCCTGTGCCCTTACTATTCCAAAGGAAAGTTGGTTATGGTGGTGCACGCCTTTCATCCTAGCATCCAGGAGACAGAGGTAGGTGGACCTCTGTGACTTCAATGCCAGTCAGTCTGGTCTGCATAGTGAATTCCAGGACAGCCCAGACTACATAGTGAGACCCTCATCTTGAAACAAACATACAACTTTTCCAAAGGAAGGACAGCAGGCCAAGTGCCGGTTTTCTTATTGATTGCGCACATACCTGTGAAGCCTCAACTCTCTGTAGCATGTCAGCCAAATACACTTGACATCACAGGTCTGCTGTTAGGTGAACCAAAGTATCACTTGTAACATGGTCACAAACACTCTGCCTTTAGATGATACCAGGGATGCCCAGCTGTCACTGTGGCATTGTGCATGGCTAGTGTCATAAGAAAGGTGGTTAACGTAAATATTTTATTGTTTTTCTGCCAAACCATAAAAATGGAAATACCCTCTTTTATTTTACATTGTCCTTGACAAAAATCCAGGCATGTTTTGTGAACATCAGCCTGGCTTCCTGGTCAGACATCCTCTTCTGTAGAAGGGAAACATTTCCAAAACCCAGGAGTTTTTGTTGTCCTGGCCTTTCCCGTGGTGCTTCAGAGACATTTTCTTTTCATATTCATCAACTTGGAGTTACATAATGTGTACAGTCACAATTACTAGTCTTGTGCTGTTCATACTACTACCCAAGAACTTTTTGCTTTGTCTAAGGTAAGAGTCTTTTCTGATCCTGAACTCTAGCTGTTTACATGGTGAGGACTAGGTCTGTGTGAGGGAGTGTTTCACCCCTTGCCAGAGATGTTCTGTAACCCTGCCTCGGCCTGGAAGTTTACTCTGTCAGTGCCAAAGGGTAGGGTGGGATGTAAGTGTCCAAAGAGAATTTTTTTTTATTTTTGCTTCTGATAAATATAAGAGGAAAGTGACCATTTTCTACCATTTCCCCTGAGTATGGAACTGTTACTAGCGAGCTTGATTAGCCAGAGACAGTAGGCAAGGAATTGCCAGGCTGCTCAGTAGCAGGCTAGAGAAGAGCTTTACTGAGCTATGTAGAGGAGGGCCTAGGTTACTGTCCCAGAAGGGATGTCTGGAAAAGGTCAGTTGTCAGTTTGCTGTGATGGGGAACATATGGGAAGTAAACTTCAGTGATGTGAGATGGCTTATGCCTGTGACCTCAGCTACTTGGGAGGCTGAGGTAGGATCCCAAATTCTAGGTCAGCCATGGTCACTTAGTGAGACCCTATCTCAAAAACGATTGAATCATAAAGAAATGCATGTGTGGCATGGTTGTAAAACATTTGCTGACTATGTCAGGCCCTGCCCTGGAGTCAGTCCTCAGCTCCCCTCCCCCAAATACAAAGCAAATTCCCAATGGTCCCAGTGCTTCTTGAGCAGTTGTGTCCTGTGCCGTGTTCAGAGCCTAGGCTTCATGCTCCATGAGTATTTGCTTGTGGAAATGCTAGCTATATTCTTAGCTAAGCTGGCTCTCATTCTGTAAAATTTGGAATTTCATCCTTCTTATGGATATTCCAACAAATCGTCTTTCAACACATTCATAAATTGATTCACAACTCCTCTATTCCTTTTCTCTCCTTTGTCCCATTTATTTCTGCTCATTTCCAAGGTCAGTGACACTAGATGCTTCATGTTACGTCTGGACCTTGCTTTGTTCCCAAAACAGCCTGGAAGAAATGCTCCATGCCAAGGCTCAGCAGAGATGAGTTCACTCCTTCGCCTGTTCCACTGTCTGCCCAAGATGGACTCTGCAGAGAATTGGTGAAGATATAGAGACTGTATTTGGCATATATTTTGACTTCAGAATCCAAATGAATGCAAATGTGCCTGCAGCCTTCCTGTTGCTGTTTAGTTTTCGGTCTTATATTTTCTTTCTTCTTTCATCTGTGAAGTTCCAATATTTTGTATTTATTTTGCAACTTTTTTCAAAGCCCCCCCCCAAAAAAACTATAATGAAATATCTCCCTTCTAGATCTGAGGTACAAAACATGGAATCTCGATTCACTAACCCACAAAGACCTGTTTTCTAATGTAGAAAGTTAGAGATCTGAACCTTTTGAAGTCTGTCTTCTGTGTTACGTCTTTGGGAGGAATTAGGACTGTAGGGACTAATCAGAAGGAATTTAACCTATTTTGTATATTCTTTTTAAAATAAACATGCACTTACGTATTTTGAAATTTTTTTATTAAAGTTTTTAATTTCCAAACAAGACACGTATAGCAGTATGTTGCTGTGGTGGCTTAGCAAGGGACAAGAAGGTATTTTCGTATGCACAAACTCTGCTAGACCTCAGCAGAGGAAACCACCATCCTGGCCGATGTTTTACTGATAACACATGCAGATCATTAGTAATCAAACATCCCCCACATAAAAATCCAACACCTGAGTCAATACAAAATGCTAAAACCTAGGCAGCCCAACAGTGCAGAAAACAATTATTTTATAAATAAAATAAAGCTTCTACAATACACATGATGAACATAGACCAAATTGCAAGTCTTCTGGTCAGATTACACAGATTTTGTTGTAACCTTTTCGTAGCTTCATCTCCAGGGGTACTTCTGAATCCTAGACCAAGGGAGGAAGCCCAAGAAGGGCATTCATTGCCTCTGCCTAGGCTGCCTTCATCTCTCTGTGGAGTATCTTTTCTCCATCCAGAAGTATGGTTTGCACTCAGCCTCTCTCCCTGGGACATAAGTGGTTGATAGTTTTGAAAGAATTTGTAGAGAAAAATAAATCATTATAGTTGCAAAGGTAAGGCAGGTCTTTATCGGGGAGTTCAGAGAACTTGAAGAAGGTGTGACTAAGTTCTGTAAGAATACCTGAATTCTAGGAAATGACTTAAGGGGGTTAGGAAAATTGGCTCTGCTAAATCAGAGAAATTAGCAGTACACGTACTGTGTGGCTCAGCAAGAACAAGGAGGCATTTTCATAGGTGTAAACTCTGCCAGACCTCAGCAGAGGGAACTGTCACCATGGCAAGTGCCATCCTGGACAGTGGAACCCTGAGTGTCTCATCTCAAGTGTTCTGTTGATAGCATGTACAGATCATGAGCAATCAAACATCTTTTACATAAAGCCAACACCTGTAGACAATGCAAAATGCCAAGGCCCAGGCAGCCCTTCCCCCAACAATGCACAAAACAACCATTTCAAACATAACTGGAAATAAACAACATTTCCCCCTGGAAAGAATCTCTGGCAAAAACATCTTGGTGGTTTGGCATTCTTTTCTACCACCTACAAGGAAACATGCAGAATTCTTCATAGACCTCAAACACAAGACTAAGCTTCACACACACAGAAAACTCAGTTTATAGAACAGCTCTGGTTCCCTTTTCCCTTGGGAGGGAATGTGGCTCACTGCCAGAGGACGTTGCATGCAGCCATGCCATTTCCTTGCACCTGGGAAGGCTTCAGAACCAGGAAAAGCAATGGAAACCTTGCTTTTTCCCTGCTCCCAGCTGAACTCTCCGTTTCCACCATGAAAATTTATCCAAAATATTTTGCAGCCTTCTCTTCTTATAGAGGCTTATTTCCTTTCTTGCTCTCCTCTTCTTTCAGGAGACACCTCTCTCTCCCTCTCTCCCCCTCTTCCCCCCCTTCTCGGCATATATATCCTTTTATTAATACCTTAATCTCCGTCCTCTGGGAACTGCCGTGAGCATACTTTACCGGACTCTGTGAGGTCTGGAGTTTCTCTTCCTTGTCTCCACGTTGGATGTAGCTGGCATGCTGGCATGCCCTTCTTTGTTTTCTGCCTACCACGTTGGTGCACGAAGAGAAGGTTGCAGGCTTCCAAAAGCAGTGGGAGAGCTTTTGAGATGGTTTTACATAGCCAAGATTGGGGAGGATTGTGCCTTAGAGGTTTATGAAATGATTCCTACTTTAATAATTTAAAGAGTTTGTTTTTATTGAAGTACATGGCTTGAAACACTTGTATCCTAGGTAACAAAGGGCCAGCTGTCCTAGGTGGGCATGTTTGAAATTAGGTAAATGAGCTGAGTGCTGCATCAAATTAGAGTGGAGTATTGCAGCCTTTTAGATCACTTCTCTAAGTATTTTGACCTCTAAATTCTAATTGCACTGATAGGAAATTATCAGCAGAGATTACCTCCTTTTCCTTTACCAGGTTAATTAGAACTTACCTACTTTGAAATGCCTTCACTCTACAGTGGCCTTTATTAAAATATATTCAAATTATGAAATACACTTTGAGACATGACTAAAATATTAATTTCTACTCATGTAATACTCCATGAAGTAAAAAAATCCTTTAATGTTTTAATAAAAATCTTAATATAGTTCACTTTGTAACTTTAAGGACTTGGCTTGTATTACTGCAACATAGTCTGAGTTATGAACAATATTAAGAGCTACCTTTTAACTTCAAGGAACTTACCAAATCCATGCTCTGATATATGCACATTAGTAATGAGCATGGAACTCTATAAACTGAGCACTTTGTGACAGCTCTTTGTGAGGTGGGTCTCTATTACTTTATAGTGACTATCAGAAAAAGCCTCTAAAAATGACTGCTAGTGATCCTTGCTTCCTGGTATTTCACAGTGAACCTGGTTTGGTTTATGAACATAGCACAACTGGTATGATGCATCACTTCATGATTAAGCTATAACAGAATAAGACTTCCGTCTTCCACCCTTGGCAAACACCACTGTGGGGGGAAGCCATTGTTGTGCTATGAGCAATCTTTTGGAGATGTCCACAGGAGGACAAGGAGCTGAAGCCTCCTGCTAACAACCATAAACCTGGAAATAGATCTTCCAGCTGCAGGCAACACTTCAGAGACCACACAAACTGTGAGGTGGTGTTTGTTGTTTTAAGCTATTATGGAATGGCTTGTCAGTGATAGACAACTAATATCCTGTCCCATAATTTGTTCCCTGCCCTTTGCCCTCACATTCAGAATGTGAAAGGGATTTCCCACAAACAAAACTAATGCTTGGATGCTGCAGAAGATGAGGACTTTCTTGGGTCCTGCTGTTGGCCCTGTCTTAGCCAAGCGCTGATGGCTTCAGAACCTTTCAGAAGTGTTTTCCTTTGTATTTGCAAACTTGATCAGAAGCATGTTCAGCACTTTTGAACATACGTATTAGGTCCCCTAGGAACCACATGGACCTTCCTATCTATATTCAGCAGACTTGGGCAAGGCAAATTGTGGATCAAACCTCAGAGTACAGCCTGTTCTAGAGGTCTCACCTCTTTCTTCCCTCTTTATAAGCTCTGTGGTTTAAGACATCATTGGCACCCAGAGAATTCCTAGAGGATACTCAGCCACTGCTGCTGACTAGTGACCCTCACCCACCATCCCTAGCTAGTTTTCAACCCAGGGGCAGGGCTAATCAATTGTACACACTGCTATAATTTTCCATTTTAAAGGACAAGTGGAAAGCATTATGACTTGGGCATTTTTATCTAGAACTCCAAGAATTGATAGCAGTCATCCTGAGTCCTTTACCCTATCTCCATGGCAATTTCCATTATTGCTCTAGACTCTTAGTATTTAAAAGTTCTAAACTGGAATTTCACTACATTTATTTAAACCCAACCTCTAAACGTTTCCCTCTACAGAAACAGCCCCCACACACATCCTTTGGTGTAGGGATTTGTCACTATCAATTTTAAGTCATCTGTGACACCAAATACCCTGAGCACCCAAAAGCCTGTCCCCCAGAGGTTTTTTGTTTGTTTTTAAGCAAAGCTATGAGTAGACCCTTTGGTTTTCCTCCTGTCCCCCTCCCTCATCTAACCCTGAATGTACCAATCTATCCTATCGATAGCTACCTACTCTTACATGAGAAACTTTTTCCCTCCCAGTTCACAAAACAGGCAACATTCAATGTCAATTTGATGCTTTATTTTTTTAATTAACCAAACTGCTGGTTTAAATCGGGTTTGCACTGTTTTAGAGTCCAAACCAAAGTTTTCCTTGGCCTTTAGGAGGAATAGAGTCCAGTGCTTGCAAGCTGCAAAGTCTGAGTCAGGCTATCCCTCCACCCACCAGTCATCAAGCTCATTTGGCCGAAGGGTGGCTGGCCTTGGCCACTCCGCCGCCATAGTGGTGCTTCAGGTAACGGCCAGCCTGCATGCTTTGTGCCATCACGTTGGTAAAGTGGCACGCCATCAACAGGTAGTTTCGAGGCTGGACCCGGTAGGCAAAGCGCATGAAAGCCATGGAGTAGAAGATGAGAGCCGTAGTCATTCGGCCGCTGATGATGTCGGGAGGCGCTTTCATATCCTTGAAGGCAGCCAGCGGAAGGCCCCAGTTGGCCACAGGACCCCAGAAATGGGTGCTGGTTATGTAATCCCGAAACTCCTTGGTCTTAATATAGTCTCGCGTTTTCCGCACTAGTGCAGCTATCCCCGCCATGGTTGCCGCAGCCGGAGAAGTGCCAACTGCCAAACTGCCAGCCAACAATGGAGCACAGAATGCCGACCTCACAGCTGACCCTGATGCAGACGCTTTCGCGCCTCTGCCGTAAAGCACGCTAGGCTCCACGTGTTGCTGACGTGCTGCTGCCACGCTCTGCTGCTGACTGTGAGCTTGAAAGGATGTGGCTTACGGCCGCAGCGCATAGGGCTTTGCACATGCGCACTTGTGTATGATCTCTGAGAGGAGGGGTTGTAGCATGTGGCTCTTCCTATACCCAGACCTCCGCCGCGCGAGGCACAGAGGGCTCTCCCCTGCTCTCTCAGCGATGACCCAGCCTGCTTCTCCCCAGCTTTGCAGAGGAGGCTCTTAGTTGTTTCATCCAGCCCATAGCTCCATGGCAATACAATTTCTCAACCAGGTACAGGAATTTAGTCTTTACCCAATTTGAAGTCATAGCGCCATTTCACCCCTAAATACAAATATAAATATTTTAGCGTCTGTCTCTTAGGAACAAAAATATTTGCCTACCTAGCCACAATACCATCATTCACTCATAAATATTCAGGTCCATTACAGCACTGTTTGCTGATATCCGATACGTATTTAAATGTTAGAGCTTGATGACTGTCTTTGTTTTCTTTTCTCTTATTCTTGTTAGAGAGGACAAATTCAAAATCCATTCAAAATTCACATTTGATTTACTCCGTTCGTTAATCTCCTTTAATCTAGGAAACTACCCACACACACACACACCATTTTTTGTTTTCTGTAATGTTGACATTATTGAAGAGTCTAGCCCATTGGCTCTTCAGAATGTCCTTCATTTGAGTTTGTGGGAGATTGTTTTTCCATATATTTTTTTTTATTTGTAAAATAAGCGCACCAGGTATGTTCTGTCTTTACCATCACCAGGGAGGTACCTGATGTCACTTTGTTCCATCATTGGTTGAGAGCTGGATACTTGATTAAGGAATATTTGGACAATTTCTCCATTGTAAAGGTTTGTTTTTTTCCTTCATGAATCAACCAATAATCTTAGGAGGCACTTTGATAGCACATGAGCAACTTATTCTCCAACAGCTTTCCATAACAAATTTTGTACATCCGTTAATGAAAATTCTTTTATTTAAAGACATATTTTATGCACATGTGTATGTGTGTCTAAAGTGTGGCGGGCCTACAGAGACCAGAAGAGAGTGTCTGATCCCCTGAAGCTGAAGTTATTGGTGGTTGTGAGCCACCAAATGTGAATGCTGGGAAGTGAACTCAGGTCCCTGGAAGTGTTGCAGGCACTCTTAAACCACTGAGGCACCTCTCCAATCCCACTGTAAATGACAAACTTAGTGGTTATTTTCCCAATCATTTTACTTTGTCTAATAAAAATAGCAATTGTTGGGTTAGATAGATGGCTCAGTGCTTAAGAGCACTTGCTGCTCTTGAGGAGGAACAGGCTTCAATTCCTAGCACCCACATGGCTCCAGTAGCTCCAGTCCCAGGGCACCTGAAGCTCTATTCTGACCTTCAAAGGCACAAGGCACACACATTTTGTATGTATATATATATATATATATATATATATATATATATATACACACACACACACACATACAAGATAGTTATACACATAAAATGCATCTTAAACATTTTTTAAGAAAAGTAATTGGAACTGGATGGTGGTGGCACATGCCTTTAATCCCAGCACTCAAGAGGCAGAGGCAGGCAGATGAGTTCCGAGGCTAGCCTGGTCTACAGAGAGTTTCAGTACAGCCAGAGTTACAACAGAGAAATCCTGTCTTGAAAAAAACAAAAATGAAGAAAGAAATAAAGAGCAAGAAAGAGAAAGAAAGAAAAAAAAAGTAATCAGATATGCATTAAAATACTAATATCTTCTGTGGTGATTTACAAACAAGTAACCTTAATAATTAATGTTATTTGTGTATTATTGGGAGCACGAATGTATTTAAGCCCACAGATTTCCCGGAAAACCAGGAATGTTAAGCACCTAGCATTGTCCTTTCAAAGGGAAGGACACATAACCTGTTTTTACAGAAGGATGGGAATTGGAGGTGATTAATAGCCTGTTGATCTGTGTTATCTGTTGGGCCAAGCCGTATGAAGCTTCTACAATCATGACCAGAGGTGGCTAGTAATCTAAATGACTCTTACATTACCTGTACAACCAGAGGCTTCCCCCAGGCTCCCACAACAAGGCCCATAGGTGACTAATAGCCCAAATGACCCCTATGCTTATCTGTATGACCGAGACCAGGCCAGATGCTTCCTTAGGCCCTTAAGCTAGTAGTACAGATAGCCTCTCTCTAGAATCCATCTTCTTGGAAGAAAAGATGTGTAATTTGAGTTAAGTTTCAATGTAGTTATGCCTCTGTGCACCAGGGATTGTGTTACACCAGGAAACTTTTTTCCAAATTGTATTGTTTTAAATATTATGGCAATAAACTGCCTGGCATCAAACTCTCTAGAAGTTTGATTCAGGTTGTCTCACCTCTTTGTAGTCTGTTTCCCTGCCTGCACGACACATGCAGGGACCCCCTCAGTGATTATTTACATCTCAGCTACTTCAAAAATACAGCCCAAATTATATAGTATAGCCAGACACAGTGATAGACACCTGCACTTGAAAGGCTGACTGTGTTGAGGTTCTCTAAAGGAGATCTAATATTAGATTTAGTAGAGTAGCTTACAGGATGTGGTCCGAGCAGTCCAACATTGGTTGTCTCATGACAGAATGGTAGAGAATCTGGTAGGTGTTTAGTCCATGAGGTTGGATGTCTCAGCAGTCTCAGTTTGGTGCTGGAAGCCTAGAGGATTCCTGGAATCATTAAGAAATTGGATTTAAACCGCAGCAACGGGATAGACAAACTTGCCAGTGAGAGTGAGGGCAAACAAGCCAAAGCTTCCTTCTTCCATGTTCTTTTTATGTGGGCCCCAACTAGAAGGTGACTTGTGTGACTCAACCAACCACCGCCAACATGAACATGGCTACTGAGCTCACCATCATCCTTCGAAAGAAAATGATGGGAGAAGGCAAGCAAATACAAAGAAGGATTCATAGCTTGTCTTAGTCTTGAGAATGTACTATCACGCATTCTTCTGAAGTTCTTGGTCCCAGGGCCTATGGAATCCTGCTTGACATGAATGAACACAAGCCGACATAACTTGGGAGTGAGTCCCAGTGCATTCGATTTGTTCTTTTTAAGTTTTATTTTGAAATTTAAAACTTATAGGACAGTTGGGATACTCTTTACAGTTCCAAGAAAGCAAAAAAATGTTTGCCTATCCCATCATATATCCTTCACCTAGATTCACGCCAAGGATCAATTGATCCCCCCACACACACACACCTCGCAGAACACACTATATAATTGAGGATGGCTTTAAACTGCTGTTACTGCTGTTGCTTCTGCTTTGACTTTTGAGAGGTTGGATTACAGGCATGTGTTACCATATCTGGCTCCAAGAGAATTTCTTAATGCAGGCATGCATTTCCTGGGCATGTAGGCATCCACATACTTTCTTTTACCACAACATCAAAATCAAGATATTTAGCATCATAACGAGTATACAATCCATAATCAAATTTGCCAGTTGTCTTGGTAATATCTCATAGAACGATTTGTTGTTGATGTTTTTTTTCAGTCACTGATCCAGACTAGAATCATATATGGCAATTATAATACCTCTTTAGTGTCTACATTAGGGGACTTATTTTTATTGGCTGTGACCTTGAAGAATCCGTTGAAGCCTTCAGTTTAATGGAAATCCCTCAGCTTGTGTCCTCATTCCTAACTCTATGGTCTGAATATATATGTATTCTTGAAAATTTCATACCTTGAGCTGGGCATGGTGACACACACATTTAATCCCAGCACTTGTGAGGTAGAAGCAGCTGTATCTCTGTGAGTTTGAGGTCAGCCAGAGATATTCAGTGATACCCCGCCTCAAAAACAAATGTATACCTTGAAACTTAACTCCCAGGGTGGCAGTACAAATGGGGCCTACCAGGCCTGGTAGTTCCTGCTATATAATCCAGCACTTGGGAGGTAGAGGCAGGAAGATTGGGATTTTAAGGTCATCCTTAGCTATTACATTAATATTATATTAATTGAGATTCTCTAGAGGAATAGAACACAGTGTGTGTGTGTGTGTGTGTGTGTGTGTGTGTGTGTGTGTGTGTGTGTATGTTTATAAAAGGAATTTATTAAATTGGCTTACATGATATGGTCTGGGTAGTCCAACAGTGGCTGTGTTCACACAGAAGAAGCTGGGAACCTGGTAGTTGCTTAGTTCAAAGAGCTAGATGACTAAACAGTCCCAGTCTGGCCTAGAGGATACCCAGAGAGTTGCTGATCTTTAGTTCATATTAGAAGGCTGAAGAAACTGGGTTCTGATATCAGTGTGGCTGTGGTGTCAGCGACAGCACTCAACAGCAAAGGCAAGCAGGCAAAAAGCCAAAGATTTTCTCAGGCCTCGTTATGTCTGGGCCACTGAAAGGTGCTGCCCACATTTAGGGTTGGTCTTTCCACTCCAGTTAACCTAATCAAAATTGCTTACAGGCCTGCCAGAGGCTTGTCTCATGGGTGATTCTTAGAAACAGAGAAGCCTCCACTAAATGCTGATTTTCCAAATGCCTAAATTTTAGACCTCCTAGCTTCCAGAACTATGAGGAATATATCCCTGTTATTTATAAAGTACCCAGTCTAAGTCATTTCATTATAGCATCTTAAACTGACTGTGACAGCTATCTTGAGGGTGTTCAATTTTGGCAGGCACACAATGGAAGAGATATTGTACCTTCAGGGTATTAGGGAGCACATGGTCTTTATGGTGTTCAGGTTGTGGTTGCCAGCTTTCTCCCCCGTAAAGTCAGGTTTCCCCCTTTGCAATTAATAAGTAATTTGTGGAAAGATACTTTGAGACCATGTAAATGTCTCCTCATTCTATGTTTACCCCTCGAGTGTTAACATCCATTGATGATTCTTACCAGAGTCAAGCATTAACGATGACAGCATTTTACGAGTTTCCATCTCCTAATTTAAAACAGGAAATATCAGAAATGTGCTTCATTAAATTTGCCCTGGAATGCTGGTCAGTTTTGTGTTTTGTTTTTAAAGAGTAACTATTTCTGAATTATGGCTTTGTAAGAATGGGACATTTAGGATTTAAGTATTTTAGGCAACGTTTCTTTTTGCCATCTCCCATGCTGATTTCCTTGGAATATTTGCTCATCATTTCACCAAAGGGAATAAATAGCATTGTGCCTCATGAGAGGCTGGATAAATAAAACAATAGGCCATTATATTGGCTCTGCTTTTCAGTCACTGCTGAAAGCAATTTCGAGCCATCTGTGGCCCTGATTCTAATCTCTCTCATTCTGTACTGTTTCTCTCGTGTGTGTACACTGGCCGAAGGCTCGGTGCTTCTCTTGTATCCGCCAGGAGCTACGAGGACAAGGATGTTAGTTTGCTGTGTTGTGCCTCAATTTGCCCAGCTGTCCAGTACTCGCTTGTATGGTCACTTAGTCGGTGTCCCTCAGTGCAATGAAATAGCAGAAGGGAATCAGTTGTGCTTAGCTCCTGTGGAACTCTGTCATGCTTCATCTTGGGCCAGGTGGATGTCCATAATCAGAGCAGCCGTCTGCCTCTAAAGACCATGGTGATGCCAGCAATCCATGCTCTTGCCACACAAGCTAGACTTAATTTTCTTTCTTTCTTTCATTCTTTCTTTCTTTCTTTCGTTCGTTCTTTCTTCCATCCTTCCTTCCTTTCTTTCATTCTTTCTTTCTTTTTTTTTAGGGCACAGGGGTGGGAGGGTAGAACAGTGAGAAATGAGAAGAAGATGCTATCAAGACACATTATATGAAACTCAAATTATTAATAAAAGTATTATAAAAAAGAATACAGTTGCTTCACAGAAGGTTCCTTAGTTGGGTTTTGTCTGGTGTTTCCTTGACATTACATTCAAGTTGTATGGTCCCATCCAATATATTATACAAGTGTCCTGTGTCCCCAGAGCACCACATGTAGAAGCACAGCCTGTCTCTCCTCCAGGATGTACCTTTTAAAAATTACAATTACTTATTTATTGAGGGGGGGCATAGACAATCTTCAGAGGACAATTTGTGGGAGTTGGTTCTCTCTTTCCACAGTATGGTTTTAGGGATTGAATTCAAATCCTTAGGCTTGGCAACAAGTGCCTTTACCCACTGAGCCATCTTACTACCCACAGAATGTGACTTTTGATCACCCAGTCAGGAACTGTCCAGCCTGCCCACTGTACAGTTACAACTTAACCTCCACTGTAGTGAATATGAGCAGCTAGATATTTTCAATCTGGAAGCATTCTGTTCCTTACCATAGGGTTAGCATCCATCAGTGACACTTGTCCAAATCAGTGCTCTCATTAACTGCCTTTCAACTCTACCAACACCTCCAAGTACAAGACAGTCAGCATTAAGTGTAAGGAAGATTCTGTCTTCTCTCTCATTCTGTTACCTATTTATTATCAGTATGGACTCAGGGATTCTCAGTTTATTCAGTGGTTATAACCTTGTACTAGCTCCTAGTTTTGATGCTCAAACTGCCCCAGTACTGGACAGTACATGGCCCTTGAGGTCACCTGCTCTCAAAGTGTGAGTTCTCCTCTTATTTACTCCATTCTGTCTACTCTCACACCTTAAAGGAAGTAACTCAGGTATTTGAGTTTCTTTTTTCTGCTTTTTACTTCCTGGTGGTGGATTGTTGCTGCTTTTTTCCCTTCTAACCCCACCCCCCCACACACTTTTTTTGCACCAAGTCTCACACAGTACATGTCTTTAATCCCAGCACTTGGGAAACAGGTAGGTAGATCTCTGTGGATTAGAGGTCAGTTTAGTCTACAGAGTTAGTTCTAGGCCAGTTAGGGCTGCATAGTAAAACCCTGTCTTTAAAAAAAAAAACTAAATAACTAAATTGTTTGCTGCTGTGGTGGTTCAGCCAATACAAAGAGGCATTTTCATAGGTGGAAGCCCTGCCAGATCTCAGCAGAGGGAACCACCATCATGGCCAGTGCCATACTGGACAGTGGAACCCCAATCATCTGAGCTCAGGTGTTTTTATTTATTCAGAACTCCTCAGGTGCAGATCATAAGCAATCCTGCAGACAATACAAAATGCCAAGGCCTATGCATCCCTTTTTCCAACAGTGCACCAAAACAATTATTTTAAACATAACTAAAAGTAAACTTCTCCAACATTAAGTAAATAAGGCTTTTTTCCCCCTTTGAGACTGTCTTAGTTACTGTTCTGTTGGTGTTAACAGACAAGCAATTCACTGGGGGCTTGCTTACAGTTTCACAGGGTTAGTCCATTATTATCATGGTGGGAAGCAGACAGGCATGGCATTGGAGCAGTTGCTGTGAGCTTTATATCCTGATCTACAAGCAACAGGCAGAGAAAGAGACACTGGGCCTGCCGTGGGCTTTTGAAACCTCAAAGCCTACTCCCAGTGACACACCTACTTCAACAAAGTCACACCTCCTAACCCTTCTCAAACAGTTCAATTAATTGGTCACTAAGCATTCAAGCATATAAGCCTATTGGGTCATTCTCATTAAAACCATCACATTCTACTCTCTGGCCCCCACAATCTTGTAGCTGGATCATAAAGCAAATAGTTCAACTTCAAAAGCCCCCATAATCTATCAAAGCCCAACACTGTTTAAAAGTCCAAAGTTTCTTCTGAGACTCAAGGCAATCTCCTAACTGTAACCCCTTGTAAAATCAGAAAGCAAACTACATACTTCCAACATAGAATGGCACAGGATACACATTACCATTCCAAAAGGGAGGATAGGGGGCACAGTGAGGAAATGCTAAAGTACAAATTATGCATCTCCATGTCAAAATGTTCTTCAGATCTCCCACTCCTTCCAGCTGTTCAACTGCAACACACTTTCTCTCTTGGGCTGATTCCACTCCCTGTTATCAGCTTTCCTTGGCCCTTGGCAGCAATCCCACGGCTCCGGTATCTCTAACATCTTGGGGTCTCCCATGCAATCCAGGCTTCACCTTCACATCTTCATGCAGTGGACTCTCTGGGCCTCCGTGCATGGACTGCCCTGCCATACCTCTGGCCTCAGTGGGCATCTTCCTTAACTGAGGAGAAAGATTTCACGGCCTCTTTACTTTATCTTGAATCTAAAACCAGAACCACTTGACCAAAGCTGCCAAGTTCTGCTGCTTGCTGGAGCCTGAATCTGCCCCCCCTCCTTGAATTACATTTGTGTGAGCTTTCTATTGTTGATAGTTTCCTTTATTGCTTAAAATTCCTTTTCACAAGATGGAAGCTTAGCTGGTGGGATCTTGTCCTGAAGTCACCACACTTTATTCCATTTAGGCATCAGGTCTTTCCTTAAACTTTGTATTTCCTTGCACACAAGACGTAACTCCAACATGGTGCTCTTTTTCTCCTCAAACTGTATGTATACATTTTGTATTTCTCTTGGTCTTGATTGCTCTTTTTCACCATAGCTCTGCATTAGAGTGTTCACTAATAACCACGTGACACGGTCAATACTAGGCCATCTTGAAATCTTCTCTGCCAATGCCATTAGTCCAAAACTCTTCAATTTAATCTCAGGCAGATTTTTAGGACAAGGGGAAAAAGGAGCCACATTGTTTGTGAAAATACCATGAGAATGGTCTCTAGACCACCTACTAATATTCTTCTCCACTGAAATCTCTTGAGCTGGGCCCACACAGTTCCCATCACCTTCCGAACCATTGTCTTCCGTGTTCTTACTCAGATAGCCCACTAAGCCCTGCTTAAAATGTTAACTGCTTTTCTGGTCCAAAGTCCCAAAGTCTACCATATTCCTCCAACAAACAGCAGGCCTATCACATCAATCAATCCCCTACTGAGAGGATCTCTCTTGGTTACAAAGCTTTAAGCCTCCCCAGTTCCAGTCCTTGAAAAAGAACGGAGATCACCTGTGTCATCACCAAGATAAGAGGGACCCGGAGACAGGAGTCTCCTGAAAAGAGAAAGATAAGATGACTTACCTGGAACCAAAGCATGTAACTCCCTGCTTGTGGTTTCTCCCTATATAAACTCCACTCCCCCTGTGAGCGGGGCTCTCTCCACGGCTGCAGTGTCAGGGAGGTGTGCAGCCCTGGCTAGAGCCTGAATAAAGAGACCCCATGTGTTTTGCCTCAGGTCGGACTCCTTGGTGGTCTTTGGGGATCTGAACGTGGGCACAACACTAGTCCCTGGTACCAACTTCTTCCTTAGTCACTGTTCTATTCCTATGAAGAGACACCATGACCAAGGCAACTCTTATAAAAGCATTTAATTGGAGGCTTGCTTGTAGTTTCAGAGGTTTAGTTCATTATCCTCATGGTGGGATGGCGCCAGAGAAGTAACTAAGAGCTTTAAATCCTGACCCACAGCCAGCAGGCATGGGGAGGGTGGGGGGGCACTGGGCGTGGCGTGGCTTTTGAAACCTCAGAGTCCACTCCTAGTAACATACCACCTCCAACAAGGACACACCTTCTCCAACAGGGCCACACCTCCTAATCCTTTCAAACAGTTCATCAACTAGAGATTAATATATGAGCCTATGAGGGCTCTTCTCATTCAGACCACCACAGAGGCAGAGTCTGTGTGTAGCCCCAAACTGACCCTGAAACTCTCTGTACTAGTTTCCTTTCTGATGCTGTGATAACACAGTGTCCTAGAGTGACTTACAGAAGGAAAAGATAATTTGGTTTTTCTTTCCAGATGGATGAGAGTCCATCATGGAGGAGAGCATGGCAGCCAGAGGAAGAAACTGATAAATCCCATCCTCAACTGATAGCCTGAAGCAAAGAGAGTGAACTGGAAGTACAGAAGGCCATGTAATCTCTAAGTCCACCCACAGCAATGTACTACCTCCAGCAAGGTGGTACCACCTAAACCTCCCCAAACAGTGCTGTTATGGGGTCCAAACGATCCAGTAATCATGCACACACCAGGTTTATCTGGAGAAAAGGACATTTTCCTGAATCAAGCAGTGAGCTGGCCAGACAGGGACACTAGTTCCAAACTGCAACCCCGACCCAAGTTTTTACAGCATATTTAAGCATGAAAGCCACAGGAAGCATGAAGATAACATCTCATTCTTGATTTCTGCAGGAGGGTATACATCCAAAACAGGGTGAGGGTCAAGTTCTCTTCCCGTTAGAACCTAACTTTGACTTGGCCCTGTCAAAAATGGACTCAACTCAAGGCACAATGGGTCTTGTTATGTCAAGAACCTGTACCATAGGTTCATCAACCGAAGACAAAGTATTCAAATACCTGAGCCTATGAGCTAGCTTTCTTATTCAAATCACCACATTCTACTCCTTGTATAAGAGCAGAAGTTATGTTTTAAATTTGAATTACTCTGCCTAATAACCTGGAGTGCTAGGTGGGGCTGTTCAGGTGATATAGTCCTGAGTCTCCCTTGCCCAAGGACATAACCTCTTGAATTGTTGGGTAGGGGGTGTCTAGATCCCATGTTGACCCTACTGCAGCAGATGTGCTCCAAATGCACCAGATGTGCTTGGTCACTTGTAGGCGGGAGATAACCCAGACAGGAAGTACATCAGGATACATGCTTGCCACTGATTGGACCTGGGAGGGAAGTACATAGCCTTATGGGTTCTGCCTTTTTAAGCACCTGTGCCACATGACTCAGTACCATTCTCTGGGAACTCTGGAATTGACAGATTCACTCCATGGGTATCTCAGAATGGACCTGACCAGAGTCCATCTTCCTGGCCAGGATTTAATTAATTTAATTAAAGCTTGCTTGCTTCAAATTTGCCTCAATTGTGGTGGTCTTATATTCTCAATCGGATTTGGGATTTTCACTTGGCCTACATAGACTTGCCGAATACATTTAGTCCAACTTCAAAAGTCCCCATACTCTTTCACAGTCTCAATACTGTTTAAAAGTCCAAAATCTCTTTTGGAACTCAAGGTAATCTCTTAACTGTAGCACATTACATATGTCCGACATAAATGGCAGAGAATATACATTACCATTCCAAAAGAGAAGAATGGGGGGGGGCGTGCATTGTGAGAAAATACTGGACCAAAGTAAGACAGGAATCCAGCATGACAAACACCAAGTCCTGTAGCCCCATGTCAAGTAGCAAATGGCTTACATGGCTTCAGCAAAGGTGGAGCCCTTTGCTGCCTACAGCATACACTTCTCTATTGAGCTGGTTGCACTTCCTGCATGCAGCTCTCCTTGGCAGATGTCTCACAGTTCCGGTACCTCTGGCATCTTGGAGTCTCTACTACAAGCCAGATTTCACTTTCATAACGTCATGCAGTGGTCTTTCAGGACCTCCGCTTCTACGGCCTCAGTGACCCTCTGACGCCAAGGAGGAAGAATGCATGACCCCTTCACTCTCGCATTCATCATGACTACAAAGCCAGCACCAAGTTTGGCTGCCATCTTAGGATGGACCTTCTCGAATCACGTTAGCTGCACCCTTTCTTATTCTGTTGCTTTTTACAAGGTGGAAGCTTCACTGGGTTGGGTACCGCCCGGAAGGCACCCTACTCCCTTTTCCAGGGCAGAGCTGGAGGCCTCTCTCTAACTGTGCGAACCTCCTTAACATCAGAGCCTCGCTTGCAGTACTTGCTTTGGTTCTAACATTAAGCTCTCTGGTATTTTTCTTTCCAAGTTACTGAAGTACCCAATGGGTGAAGACCCCCGAGAAACCACCAGGACTCGAGATCGATGCAAACGCACAAGGCTTTATTGCTAGTGCGCTAGGGTCAGAACTCACAACTCTATGAAGCAAGAGAAGAGTGAGACCCTGAGAACAGCTCACGTGGGGTTTTATAGCATTTTTAGAGGCAAAGTCAGTTACAGAGGATTTGGTGCATTTTCATTGGTTCACAAAATAAGCAGTTTGCTGACCTTTAAACTGATGGGTCTTGGCGTGGGGTGCATTCTGAGTTGGGTGGGGGAATTCCTAGCTAGTGATGTGTTGCGATTTTTCTCAGTATTGTTGTACTGTTTTTCAGTTTGCCCTTCTGGGAACAGCTTGTGCTAACTGTCAGGAACATGAAACCTAGGCCTACTAGCTTTTTGTCAAAACTGAAGCCTTTAGCCTTTTCATTACATATTTTGTATTTTCTTCTGCCCTATTTGTTCTTTCTTATTGTAGATCAGCATAAGTGTTATTCATAACAACCACACCACAGGTTGTTATGATGTCTTGAAATTTCCTCCACCAAAGAAATTAGTCCATTAGCCTCAGGTAAGTTCTTAAGACAAGGACAGAAGGCAGCTAGATTATTTGTCAAAATATCACAGGAATGGCCTCCTAGCCATTGCTGTTAAAGTATTTGTACTGTCATCATGCTCTCGCTAGAATGTGTGGGTGGTATATTTTCTGAAAATACCTGTTGCCTTCAGAGACTGAATTTTTTTCCAGAGCTTGTAGTTAAGTTAATAATATGTCTTGAGATCATTTAAGACTATGTACTTAAGCTGCTGTCCTACTGTGTGCTCACTCAGCCTGTTTAAGTTGAAACTGCCTTTAAAGAGAACAATGTAACCAACCTTACTATGCCTTGGGTTTCCCATGCAATCAACTTTTACAACCTAAGCTAAATGCACAGCTTTAATCTTAAATTACATACTCTTCCATGCCCCTGACCCAGAATACTTTTTCCATGCGTGCTTGTATGTTGTGGTAACTGTTTGCTGAAAGCAACCTTAAACAAAACAAACATCCACCATAAATTTTGGAAGCAACATGTGGATATAGGTTGATTACATCTATGCAGTTTTGCATGCTCTTCTGGGTCAGGTGTGGTCATTAAAATGATTTTTTTCCACTGTAAAACTGTTAAAGATTTCTGTGCAGGAAAGGAATCCTTTATTCTTTTCCCATACCATGTTTTCTGTGCTATTCAGTAATACAGAGCAAAACCCTTTGTTCAGGTGTGAGAGCAAAAGTTATGTTTTATATTTTAATTACCGTGCCTAAGAGATCTATAGAACATGGACAGATAACTTCCTGGAGTGCTGGGTGAGATTGTTTAAGTGAGGTAGAAAGATTTAATCCTATAATTTCCCTTGCCCAAGGACAAATAACCTCCTGGAATTTTGGGTGGGACTGTCTAGATCCCGTTTGGTTGATCCTACTGCACTAGATGTGCTCCAAATGCACCAGATATGCCTAATATTCGTATGCTTAGTATGCTTGTAGGCAGGAGATAACCCAGACAGGAAGTGTATCAGGATAGATGCTTGCTGCTGATTGGACCTGGTGGTATGTCTCCTTACAGATTCTACCCTTTTAAGCATCTGTGCCATGTGACTCAGAGCCATTCTGTGGGAAGCCCAGAGGTAGCAGGCCCACTCCATGGGAACCTCAGAATGGACCTGGTTAATGTCCATCCTCCTGGCCAGTATTTAATTAATTTAATTAAAGCTTTCTTCAAATTTGGCTCAATTGTGTTGGTCTTATTCTTGGCTGATGGGATTTATACAAGACGTCTACACACAGGCTCAACAGACACACAGGCACAATACATAGACAGATCAGATAAGCAACAGGGACAGACAGATCAGGCATACCCAACAGACAAGTTACAATAGGCCAGTAACCACCAACTACAGACAGAGGGAAACACAGGGAAGACACAGAAAGAGAAGTAGAAAATTCAGATACGGGCTCACTCTTGCTTTAAGCACATCAAGTGGAAATTGCTTTTTTTTTTATTCCTTAATGTGAAATTGACACATTTTAGTGACCCCCCTTTGGGGTTTCTTTAATACATTAACTAATGCAAGAATGGCTTTTTAAGTTCTGCTTACAGCATTCAACTTTTTTATAGTCCAAAGTTCCAAAATCTTCCATATAAAAAAACCGTTAGGTGAAAGATCACTGACCCAAATTATCATAGCCAAATTAATTGAAGCGAGTAATTAATTGAAGCGAGCTTTTTAATTCATGTACATGGCTGTCTCTCCCTAAAAGCAGCATTGGGTGTGAGGACGACAAGGTTTTTATAGCTCAGGGGTAGGGGTTTCCGAATGGGGGATTTGGTGGGCAAAATAGGCCACATAACAAAGTGGCCAAAACAGATAATCATAACCTTTTTGAAATAAAAGTAGGGTTGTAAGATGGTTATTAATTTTTTGAAACAAAGACATGCTTGCCATTTCTTGGAACAGGCAGTATAGAGCCATTTGTAGTTAAGGTTCCAGGTGGGGCATAGCCTAATCCTTGAGAAATAGATTTAATCATAAACGGGAATGAACCTAGTTTGTCTTTATTATAAGATAGCTTTTAAGCTCAAGATGGAGGCAGGCTGGTTCTTCACACACACCCCTTATGTGTCCCTGTCAAATCCTTAATAGGGCCTTAGTATTCTTTATGAGGGGGCAAATTTGTAATGCATCAAAAGATGCATAGCCCATTCATAAATTATACCTGTTTGGTTAGCATAGAAAGAACTTTTTTTTGAGACAGGGTTTCTCTGTTGTAACTCTGGCTGTCCTGGAACTCACTCTGTAGACCAGGCTGGCCTCGAACTCATAGAGATCCGCCTGCCTCTGCCTCCCAAGTGCTGGGATTAAAGGCATGCGCCACCACAGCCTGGCAAGAACAAATATTTTAAGGCCATATAATCTTGGTATGCCAGTAAGTACTATAGGTACTTTGTCCCTTTTCCAGGGAGTTTCCTTTTGATCTAATATTCCAATCTTCTGTTGAGGACAAGGAGCAATGCATCTCTTAACTACTTCCTGCTGAAATTAGGATGCTGTTGTCAGGGCCCAGGAAGGCTAAAATGTTAGTCAAAGGCTAGGAGGAGATTAGGGCAATGGGGTATTTATCAGAAGCATCTGTTTCGCTGACCCAGCTGAAGAGACAGGGAGCAGTCACATGTCTGGACTGATTTACATCAGCTTGCAGCATGTCCAGGGCTTTCCAGTTCTGTAGGGCTACCTGGAGCTGGCATGGTGTAGATGACCTTTGGAGCAGTTTGTAGTCCACAGCTAATCTCTGGATGGTATCCACCAGCTGAGTGGAACTCTGCCAAGACAGATACAGACTAAGAATGGCAATTAAAGAACTTAAAGGAAACCTTTATATTTGGAGATTCTCTGTCAGGAATAAGCAATAGAAAGGGAAGCCCGGGCTGCTGAGTGACAGGAGTACTTATCTGGAGTCCATTTGACCTGTGAGAGGTGAGTTCAAGTCTTATGACTCTTTCATCTCCTGGAAACTTACATTATCACTGTTTGTAATTTGTATTGAAATCCACATTATAGAAGAAGCAGCCAACAGGTGTTAGTAAAATAACTTGAATAGACTCATGCCTGGATGAGGGCTGGATATATAAATTGGACAGAGATATTTTTAGCATGATGAGAAGAAGCATCTTTTAAGCCTATATTTAGAAGATAACCAGAGGAGATTTAAAATCTTGAACTTGTGACTGATAATAGTAGTCTGTGCTTTCCATTGGTTAATGTTAGTGTAACAATAGCATAATTTGTATTTATATACCTTAAATCATTTTTAGATCCTCATAACTTATTTAGACTTTGTATTTAATTTATATAAATCTTAATTTTTTTAAAATTCAATTATTTATCATTACACATACCTAAGTGGTTGATTACTAAGAGCAGACTTTGCAAAGCAAGTTCCTTTAAATAGTAAAACTTATATCTGAAACCTGTTCATCCTTTAATATGAAGCTACAGTTAGCCGTCAACATCATCAGAGATCTGAGAAGGACAAATTATAACAAGAAGTATAATCCAAATGGCCTATGTATCAGTTAAAATGACAAAGATTTATCCACCACATGGATGGTTGTCCTAGGCTCCAGTGGTCTCAATACCTTCACCAAGGGCAGTAGTAGTTTGCCATCAGCTGTCCTATGAATAGCATTAAATCTTCAGCTGCCACACAGGACAACATTTGCCTTTGGCTGCCAGACCCAGGTCTGAGAGATTTTTGTTGTGAAGGAACCTGGGAAAACTGACCTTACTTTGACAAGGCAGAGTACGGTTGTAAACCTAGCAGTGTCCACCGCGTGGGCAGAGCCTGGCAGCAGGGGCAGGCATGGGGCAGCTTCGCTCAGTGGTTAGCTTTACCACAATCCAGGTGGAGTGGGCGTGCCCCATCACTTGTTTGGAGACCTTAAGGTCACTGTTAGGAGCTGGGGTATCTGACATAGTAAGCTTTTTCCATGAAACATTTTAAATGTCATGTTCAGCAGATCTCTGAAAAGTTTTGAAGGTCATCTATCAAGCATATTTTAAAATAAATTTAACTTGTTTTTAGTTGCTTCTTCTAGGTTTAACCTTGAAAACACATATACAGGAGGCTAAAACAGCTTGTTCCTATAAATGAGTTACATTTGTAAAGAATTTGATCACTAATAAGGTGACTATTAATCTGTATGTTTTAATATCTTTAACAGTTTACAACTAGTTAGTAGCTTTTATAAGATTAGGATTTTATAGCTTTAGCTGTAAAATTACAATCCTTAAAAAATTACAGTCCTTGAATTGGAGTTCTTTTAGCACCAAAATAAAACTTTAAATCATCAATACAGTCAGTCCACAGGGAGACTGCAATTTTATTTTCCTGGTCCTTTCATGGTGCACAGTTTCTTGTACGACTCAGTCTATCAAAATAGTTAAATCTTAACAAAGTTAGCAAACACAAGGAAGTTAGACATGCATTCTTAAGTTAGTCTCTGTTAGTCTTGAATAGACCTTTGGTAAAGAGAGACATTTCGTGGTGTCTTGTTGTATTATAAGATAGGAATAGCCCAGTCTCTGGTGTTCAGTACTTGTAGCCCTAACTTTAGTTGGCCAGCAACTATGCTGAGTGTTTGAGATTCCAGTGTAGCCTCAAGCCTTTCTCAGGGTGAGCCTTTAAGCATTAAAAAACCATGTTTTGGATCGACAGTTAACAAGAACCATTAGCCAGAAGCTACAGGGGTTAAAAAAGCAAGCACATTTGAATATTTGCCCAGACTATAGACATTGCTGGATTAGGTCTTTGTTTTAAGATTACCTATGTAGTTTTCTAACTATCAACCCCGTGTTATAAGTTTTAAACTTTTGTTACAGATTTTACAGATTTTCAACCATATGCAATAAAGTTATAAATCCTGAGGTATAGAAAGTTCATGCAATAGTCTTACAAAGATAAGGTTTATAGCCTAGCAAAGGTTTTAGGCAGTTAAATAAAACCAAAATCTCAAAACAGCAGAAGAGCATAAAACAATATTTCAATATTACCAATACCAAAAAGACATCTGAATCCTGCTAAGCTGAATCCAGTGACCAGAAAGCTCAGAGATGAGGAATCCTGAGCCTTGGCTATCAAAGCAGCCATGGCCAACAGCAGTGGTGGATTCGGGCTTGGGGGGGTGGGGGTGGTGCGCAAAGGGCATACACAGGGTGGCATGTCAGGGTACCCGAATTGTTCCAGCCTGGCAACGTGGGATTTGTGGCAGCTAGAGCTTGGTCCAGCTTCCACCTGCAACTGGCACAGAAACACAAAAGATAGGCAGCAACAAACAAACAAAACGAAACCAATTTCAGTCGCCCTAGTCGGAACTCTCAAAAACAGGTAAAACACAAGACAAGACACAGCAAACAGGACAAAGGGGGACAATAACAGCAACAACTGGGATCTTTCAGGGGTTCACCAGTTTGACCAAAGAAATTTTTAACAAATAGGATCAAACAAATAGGCTTTTTTCAAAGGCTTCCCCATAAAACCCAGATGTCAGAACCCAACAGAGGCTTTAAGTGTCAGGTTCCCCTGTTCAGTTAAGCTGAGCCTTTCCGAGTTCTATCTCAGCTCCAAGGGTGCCTGATGAGGCATGCTTGGCCCCTGAGCTTGGCCCCCAGTGTCATGGGACGTCCTTACGGTTCCTTGGGTTTGTGTGCTGACTAGGCGTTGAAACCCTGCCAATAGGTGCTCGGGTGCCAGGCCTCGCTGATTTTCTTGGCCCCCAGACTTCACCAGGGCATCCCCAGGATCTCAAGGCAGGTCAGTGAAAGAACCCGTGGCTCCGGCTGAACTCCCAATTAACCAGAAATAACCAGAGGGCTGTGCGATATCTTGTTTTTGCCCTGGATGGGGGAATGTTGATCTCATCAGAGTCCCTACCTCCCCAAGCTCGGGATTCAACAGAACCAGAACAGAACCAGAAACCAGACAGATGTCACAGAAAAAGTTACAAGGCTTCTATGACTTACCTGGGGGAGGCTGCTGCAGAAAAGGAAAAAAAGCAAAAAAGCTTGCTATCTTCCTTTTTGAGGCACCCTTTGCTCAGAGTGCCCTGTGAACTGAAGGCACGCCTCCTGTCTTGGAATGTTTCCAAGGTGCGCACTTCCTAGAGAGCAAAGCTTCAGCCCGGAGGGCCAGAGGGAAGGAAGGGTCCGGATTCTGAATTTCTGAATTTGGATTGGGGTCTCAGTCTCACTGGAGAACACCAAATGTTAATCCCAAAGATGGGAGGAGAAAGACCACTGACCCAAATCATCGTAGCCAAATTAATTAAAGCAAGCATTTTTATTCCTGTACATGGGTATCTTACTCTAAGGTGGGATTCAAGAAGTCGGCATTGGATGTAAGGAAGACAAAGTAATTATAGCTCAGAAGTAGGGAGTTTCCAAATGGGGGATTTGGTGGGCAAAATAGGCAGGGTTCCAGTAGCAGAACATAACAGAGTGGTCAAAACAACATGTAGTTCTAAGGACAGGTAGTCATAACCTTTTTGAAACAAAAGTAGGTCTGCAAGATGGTTGTTAACTTTTAGGGTTACTGTGATGTAATTCACCAAGATGAAGTCATTCTGAAGTAGGATAGAAACCTTAATTCGGTGGAAGTTGCTCTTTTAAAGAATTCTGCTTTACGAGTGTAACAAAGAACTGCTGATGGAGTCTCTAGCATGTTTCCTGCCTTAACAATCCATGCGAGCAAATTCTTCAAAGAAATTGTGTGGGGATGTAGAATCATGAGTTTTAGATATTCTTTTCCTATGGAAAAGGATGTACGATTTATTTATTAATTTGTTTGTTTGTTTATTTGCAATGCTGCGGCTCAAACCCAGGGTCTTGGAGAACACTTGGAAGAAGTTTTTGTTATTTTGGTTTCTTTAAAAATGCAAAATGGCGTTTGGACTAGGTTTATGTTCCCACCCCAGGTGTGGTAGATGTTTATGAGTTGGATTTGGAATGGCTATGATTTGGTTAGGTGCAGTTGTCCTGGCACGTGTGGCTTGATCTTGGGATTGTGTGCCGCTTGGGTTATGGGAACTTTTGCTTAGGGTATAAAGGGTCTGAAGTCCCGAGGTCCAGGGTGGGTGTTCGTTGTGGTTCCTTGGTTGGTTTTTTTCGTCATTATAGTGTGTTGGTTCTTACTTAAAAGAACAAAGGTTGGAGAGACTGAGTTTACAGACCATGAGCTGAGACTCTAGTCTGACCCACTGTCAGCTAGTCCTCTTCAAGCTTAGGACAGCTTAAAAAAGGCTGAGAAGATTTCTACCTTTCTCTCATTCTGTATCAAGGCCACCTGCAAAAGTGGTGAAAATTTCTTTCTATCTTTCCTTTCTCTTTCCCTAAATTGAGGGTAAAAGATTGTAGTTAGCAACTATACCATGTGATGTCTTTTCATTTTAAGAGTGTTTCAGTTGGAGCTGGTGAGATGGCTCAATGGTTTAGAACACTTACTGCTTTTGCAGAGGAACCTGTTTGATTCCTAGCATCCACAAGGCAGTTCACAATCATCTGTTACTTTAGTTTCAAGGAGGTAATCCCACGCCCTCTTCTGGCCTCTGTGAGCACTGCATGAATGCGGTATATAGACATATATTCAGACACAACACCCATATACAGAAAATAAAAATACATAAATCTCAAAAAAGAACATTTCAATTGGAAGTTGTTTTTTTACATACATGGCAGCAGACTAGTTAGAAAATTATTGGCCTTTTTCCTCGCGTCTCTTGATAATACTGCTGTATTCCTCCAATCTGTCTCAAGCCAGATTTGCTTATTTATGAAAATAATTTGACTTTGTGTGTGTGTGTGTGTGTGTGTGTGCGCGCGCGTGTGCACACACACATGTACATGTCTGCTAGGGATGAAACTGGGCCTCATTCATGCTAAGGAGATCATCCACCACCAAGCCACACCCCTAACCCTTGGCTAAAATTTGTCTTTAAAGTCTAAATTTGGGGGTATAAGTGGACTTGCCATGCAAGCCTGACAACTTGAGTTAGATCCCAGGACACCATGGTGGAAGCGGAGAACATACTCCCAAAAGTTGTCCCCCATAATAATAAATAAAGTATAAAATTAAGAAAAAAGTATAAATTTTTATCAAAGTATGCCTCATAGTTAACTGATTCAGGTCAGTTCCCTGAGTCCCTGAAGGGCCCTTTAGAGATGTAGTTCTCTTATTTAGAGAAAGTTTTCTTGGTCTTTTGAAAGTTAGCTCTCCGTATTTCTCTTCAGGAACTTCGATTGTCACATGTTGGTGATCTTTCTCCAGTTCCCATTTCCACCCCATTTTCCTCTGACCCTTTTTACTTATATTCTTCTAGTTTCTTCTCTAGTTCCCACTCTATTCAACATTCTTTCTTAAATTTCATTAGAATCTCTTCTTCTGCGAATGACTTGTCATTCATTCATTTCTGAGGTAGTTAGTTGTTGGGTAGTTTCTTTCCTGAGTTCAATCAAACTCTCATGCATTTCTTCCCACTTGCCCCTCCCTTTTTCTGGTCCATTTCTATTCTTAGCTTTTCATTTCTAATAAAAAAAATTTAAAGGGCCAGACATAGTGGAGTATGCCTTTAATTTTAGCACTCAGGAGGTAGAGGCAGGGGCTATGAGCCCCAATACCCTGGAAACATGGATGAAGCCAGCATCACAAGGTTCCAGGCTCCCTGGCTGGGGAATTTCAGCTCACCAGCCATTTTGCCCTCTTCTATTTGCTGTAATGGCGACAAAAAGCCTTTCATCAATAATAATAATGTCTACATGCCCTAGTAATACCTGAGCTGGCTGGTGTTGGCTGAGAAGGGGAAGCAGCCATTTTTACTCAAAAGTAATTGTCATTGTAAAATACCTTGCTGGCTTCTAAGTCCTGGCATTAGTAGAGCTACCTATTCATACTGATAGTACATTGTAAAGGCTAATCCTGGAGTGGGTGTTGGCCCTCCCAGGAAGAGACAAGCCTTTAACTGATAGAAGCAAAAGAGCCCAGATAGAGAAAAAATAAATATGCACCAAAGAGCTAAAACCATAAAAAAAAACCTTTGGTGCCTACATGGCACCCTGCTCTGCTCTGAGGCAGATGGAGATATTATTCAGCTAACAGTAACATTCAACCAATTATGGGTTATTGAGTCAAATGTTCTTTCATAGTAAACAAGATAACCTTCGAGTTTGTAAGTCGAAGGAGGAAGGACACCTGGCTCCTCCCTGGGGCGTGACTTCTACTAGGGACTACATCTGCATATCAAACCAGTTCCTCTGAAAGGCCTGACCAACATCTGCATACCAAAAAACTTTTTGCCAGAGCAGTTCTCTCTCCTTTCTGGTGTGGTTCTCCCCTAGTAACATACATTGTAAGTCTCTCCCTCCTTCTCTTTTTGGTGTGGTTTTTCCACTGACAAGGCACATTGTCAGTCTCTCACCTGCCCCTCTCTTTTCTTAATATGTATACTGTTAATTCCCCTATTAAAAACGCTCCTGTGTTTTACTTCTAAAGTGTGTCTCCACGTGTCATTTCTTTGGGTCCCATAAAAGAACAAACTACTCTATTCGTTTGTCATTCCTCATTTTCCTGCACTTGTACTCTCTCCTATGTAGAGTTTTCCTGAATCCATTTGTGGAAAAGGCTGGATTCCTCCACAGGCAGGTGGATCTCTATGAGTCAGAGGCCATCCTGGTCTACATAATGAGTTCCAGGCTAGCCAAGGCTACGTAGTAAGGCCGTGTCTTTAAAAATCAAAACCAAAGATTTTTAAAATATTTTTAAAATTTATTTGTGTGTCTGTGTGCCATGTGAGTGTGGTTGCTTTTGCAGGCCAGCAGAGGATGTCAGAGTCCCTGGAACTGGTTTTACAGATAGTTGTGAGCTGCTATGTGGGTGCTCAGAATTGAACCTGGGTCCTCTGGAAGAACAGCCAGAACCACCCAGTATGAGTGCTAAGGGCTGATCTCAGGTCCTTTGAAAGGGCAGCGAACTTTTAACTGCTGAGCCATCTCTCCAGCCCCACAATTTATTTTTATGTGTATGTATGGTGCATAGTGTGCAGGTGCATGCACGTGTGTGTTTATGGGCATGTATGCACTTGTGTGTGTGCGCGTGCGTGTGCACGTGCATGCGTGTTTGTGGGCATGCATGCATCGACGCAAGTGTGTGTGTGTTCTCGGAGGCCAGAAGAGGGAATTAGATATCCTGGAGCTGAAGTTACAAGCAATTATAAGCTACTTGATGTGGGTGCTGGGAACCAAACCCTCTGAAAGACTAGCAAGCACCCCTATCTGCTGAGCCATCTCTCTGGCCTTTGGAGAGTTTTTTTAATATTAAAAAAAAGAGAGAGAGAATATTCCATTTAGATTAGATTTTTGTTACTTTTCTGTTTCATGGTTGACTTTTATAAAGACAATTCTCAGCTAATTCTTCATTGTTTTTGGTTGTTTGGGGTTTGTTTGGTGACCGGACCTCACGCTGTAGCTCTGGCTGGCCTGGAGCACACTATGTAGAATAGGCCTGGCTTTGAACTTGCAGCAATCATTCTGCTGATGCCTCCCAAATGCTAGGATTACAAATGCACACCACCACAGCCGACCTGTTCTCTTTTTAAATCATTTCTTATTAGTATATGGAGGAGGGCTGGAGAGGGGGCTCGTGCATGCTACAGCATGTGAAGAGGTCAGAGGACAACTTATGCAGTCAGTTATATGGTATATGGGTGTTTTGCTTGCACATATGTCTGTGCATCACATGTACCCAGTGCCCATGGAGGTCTGTAGTGAACAAGAATAAATGTAATAGAATGTAGTGAATAAGAATAAATATAAGAATAATTGTAATGGAATGTAATGGATAAGAATAATGTAGCAGCATAATAATGTAAAATGTGATGACAAACAATATTGAAAATCCAAATGTAAGTAAGCAGTATTAAAGTCCAGAAAGTGGGCACTGGACATGCCCTGAGGCACCCCAGTGCCTGTGTGCACATCTGGACAGTACTGATAAAATTGACCATGCCCGTATGCCCATAGTGTGATTGGCTGAATTTAGCTTAAAAACCCTGGTCTGGCCCAGCTCAGCACGCTGCTCTCGAGTGCCTCCGGAGATGCCGCTCTGGGGACGGACCGAGGCTGCGTTCTGCTAACTGAAGACTTGTCACAGAACACCAGACCAGTGCTCCAGTCTTGCTGAACCAAAAGAGGAAGTCGGCTGCGGACCACACAGCGCTGCTGGACAGACTGCGAGGCTTGCCTGCGTCTGAGGCCAGACTAGGAGAGGTATTGGCGTGACTGTGTGAGTGAATGTGTGAGATAAGCATAGAATAAAATCCTTTGTGGAACCAATACTGCCTCTGAGGCTTCTTCCCGCCTGATAAAAATTCACTTGCGACAAGGTCACAAGAGAGCATTGGATCCCCTAGGACTGCTATTACAGACAATTGTGAGTGACCATGTGGGTGCTGGGAATTGAACCTGGGTTCTCTGGAAGAGCAGCCAGTGCTCCTCTAACTGCTGAGCCATCTCTCCAGCCCCGAGGACTGACTTTAGTTTCAAATACGAGGTGGACCGATATTTTTATAAAATACAATAAAATTGATTACTCTGTTGAAATCCTAAAAATGACATAAAACATAAGTCCAATTATAGTTTAAGAGATACCATTGCATTTTAAAAATAAATGTAATTAAAAGAAACATAAAAACCTGTAGCTTTGCAGGGGCTGGAGAGACGGCTCAGCAGTTAAGAGCACTGACTGCTCTTCCAGAGGTCCTGAGTTCAATTCCCAGCAACCCCATGGTGGCTAACAACCATCTATAATGGGATCAGATGCCTTCTTCTGGCAAACAAAATACTCATACATTAAGTAAATAAAAAAAAATAAAACATTAAAAACAAACAAAACAAAAAAAAACAAACAAAACCTGTAGCTTTGAAAGGGAATAGAGGTGATTAAAAGATAAACAGTGAGGCTGGGGAGATAGCATGAGGGTCTGAATTTGGGCCTCAAAACCTACATTAAAAAAAAATGTGGGAAGCAGAGACTGGCAGATTTCTGGGGGTTGCACGTCAGCTGGCTTAATCACAAGCTCTACACCAAAGAAAGACCCTGAAGAGAGACCCTGTCTCAAACAATCAAGATGGGAAACTAGAGGAAAATACCTAGGGTTGACCTATAGACCTTACACACAGGTACACATATTGTAAATAAATCCCACTGTAGCTTCCCAGTCCCACAGGCCACCGACAGGTCCCCCAGGAGGGTCTACTGTGCACCCATCAGTCTTAGATCGGAGATCTGTGAGCCGACAAGAATGTACAGAATTCTCAGGCAAGTGTTGTCAGTGGAACATCTCAGTTTATTGAAGAAAGGGTGGTTACATTCATAGGAAAAAGGCAGGGGAGGGTCCTTGGTACCCAGGGATGGGGGTCATTGGTTAAGACAGGGATACTGGAGTAGTCCTATTTGTATGTTGGGGCTCATTGTCTAAGGGTCAAAGTCCTGGAAAAGACTTTCTTGCATAAGGTGTGGTCCACAGGGAAAAGAAGACACCGTATCAGAAAATGGGCTCAGCCCTAGGCTTCCAGCTACAGCATTCAGATAAGTACCAACCAAGCCATATTCCTTTGCTACTGACTGTGGTACTGTCCAAGGACTATAGTGTGTTGAAGCTGACTTGAACCCCGAGTCACTCCCAGAGGATGGGAACAGTAGGTGTTCGTTGCTCCACACCTTACACCTAGCTTAAACCCAGCCAAATTTAGAAATGATGCCTCTCTGCTCTGCGAACTGGATACACAGACTCAAACTCCATACACAGGCAAGGCCACTCCCACATAGGATGTCCTAAGCCAATGGGAATTCTCAGGGTTGTAAGTTCTGCCCCGGCCCATGATATACAGAGTGTACGCCCCAATAAAGCGAGACACCCACTGAAGCATGACCCGACACCCACTGAAGCATGTCCCGGGTGGTCATTGTCCGCTCGTTGACTCACAGAGGCCCGCCAAGGTCACGGCAGGATGAAGTGAAACCCACGGCCACGCGGTGGCCACGCCCCACCCAGCCTCTGGGCCTGGAGCGGGCTGCTGGCAGCCTGAAATGAGAAGGTTCCATCTCTCGGGACTACAAGTGACCTGCTCTGAAACAGGCAGTATTTAGAATTTAGCTGAGTTTTGCCAGGACTAAGAAAGTGGGGAGCAGCCAAACTCCTGCCACTCTCAGGGTGAGAATTCTGGGGTTCAAATCATGCTTTGACCCACTCTTAGCTCTAGGAGAGCCCACATACACACACACACACACACTCACACATGCAAACACACATATATTATTCATAACTTATCCATCCCACACATAACACTAAACGGGAGTAAAATCAGTTACACCATATTAAATGCTTATATGCTCACTTTGAACAAAACCGGTATATACCAATAAACTTTTTACAGTGGCAATCAAGCTTGTTGAGTCTTAACATAAGGATTGGATTGTTAACATTTTACATGCAGAGGATGATATGCAGCCGAAATATTCTGTGTTTTGTTGTAATAAGGTATTTACTCTTCCAGACAGTCTTGCTATGTATCCCTGGCTGACCTGCTACCCACTGTATATCCCAGGCTGGCCTCAAACTCTCAGCAATTCTCTGTCTCACCCTCCCAAGTGCTGGGATTACAGGTGTGCACCACCAGCCTCTGGCTTTAACTAGTCTTACAGAGGTATGCTAACAGCAATGAAAAAAAGATATTTTAATGTGATTCATCATGCTCAATATATTCATTTGAAATACTCATCCAAGATGTAATTTCTTTCCCATGTCTTCAACCCAGCAGTTTATAATGTTGAAGCTGGAGTTAAAAAAACAAATTGGGTCTGGACAGAAGTGGAACACGCCTTTAGGCAGGCAAATCTCTGAGTTCAAGGCCAGCCTGGTCTACAAAGTATGTTCCAGGACAGCCAGGGTTACACAGAGAAACCTTATCTCAAAAAACAAACAAAAAGCATTATCTAAAAAAAAAAAACAAACAAAATTTGGGGCCAGGCAGTGATGGCACACACCTTTAATCTTAGCACTTGAGAGGCAGAAGCAGGTGGATCTCTGTGAGTTTGAGGCCAGCCTGGTCTACAGAGCAATCCTAGGACAGCTAGGGCTACACAGAAAAAAAAAAAACCTGTCTTGAAAAACAAAAACAAACAAACAAATAGGGATGTAGCTTATCCCCAGAAAAACACACATTCTTATATGCTTACACACACACACATACACACACACACACACACACACACACAGTTGGAGTTAAGTAGGGTGTCATGGCATATAGCTATAATCCTAGCTTTTAGGAGGTAATAGCAGAAGGATCATAGATCTGATACTAGTTTGGGCTATAAGGTGAGTTTCAGGACAGTCTGAATTATATACAGAGACCCTGCCTCAAAGGGTGTGGTGGTACACACCTGAATCCCAGCACTTGGGAGGCAGAGGCAGAAGGATCTCTGTGAGTTCAAGCCTAGTCTACACAGTGAATCCTATGACAGCCAGGACTACATAGAGACCCTGTCTCAAAACAAAACAGAAGTTACAGTTAAATATAAATTCTGGAGTTTATGTGTTTGTGGTAATAGTTGGCTAACTACCTTTAACACATTTGCCATTATGACACGGTTTCATTGTGCATGGCTAGGTTATAGGTCATTCTGTGTGTGACTCACTATGCAAGCTTTATAACAACCAAACTTGTTCAACAGTCTATTGTTTTGCTTGGCAATCATAGAATGTCAAATTGTTATAAAAACTTTCTTACCACAAGTGGTGGGCATGTGCCTGTGATCCTGGCAGTTGGCAGGGGTGGGGGATTGGGAGTGGGGGCGCTGACACAGGAGAGACCAAGCAGTTTGAAGATAGCCTGGGCTACATAGCAAATTTTAGACCAGCATGGGCTACATCGTGAGACTGTCTCAAACGAACTTCTCCCATCCAGGTACATACAGGCCCAACCCTGCTTAGCTTCCCGTATCAGACAAGATCAGATAGATTCAGGGTAGTATGTCCATAGATAGCTTCTCAACATAAACTTCATTTTTTTAAATTAGCAGGCTGTACCAGTCCATTCTGAGTAGGCCCCTAGTCCAGAAGTTGCCTTCTATCTTCAGAATAGAGGTCTGTCCGACAAGAGAACTAGCTGAAGTGTCATTTGAGTGTAAAGGGAACATGAAGGAGTGGTGGACAAAAAAAGCTATAAAATGGAAAGGTGAGTTTGTCTCTTAAAACAAGAACGTGCCTTTCTACCTCTTTATTTTGTCGTGTATGATTCATTTCCAACTGACAGCACTTTTGCTTTCTTAATCCCCTGGTCGTTCTCCCCACGGTGTGCCTGTGGCTAACTTGAAAATTCAGTCCATACAAATAAGCCAAGAATAGACAATGGGAAAAAGACAGCATCTTTAACAAATGGCTCTAGTCAGATTGGATGGCTGCGTAGAGAAGAATGCAAGTAGGTTAAAGTTTATCACCAAAACTCAACTCCAAATGGATCAAGGACTCCAGCGTAAGACCAGATACCCCGAATTTGATAGAAGAAAAAGTCTTGAACTCATTAGCACAAGAAAAGGCTTTCTGAATGGGAGACCAATAGCATAGGCACGAAGAACAGCAATTAATAAATGGAACCTCATGAAACTGAAAGCTTCTGTCCAGCAAAGGACACCCACCATTCAGACAAAGTGGCGGCCTACATAAAAGAAAAAAAAAAAAAAACCCTGGACATCAAGAAAACAATAACCCAATTTAAAAAAAATGGGGTACAGACCTAAGGAGAGTTTTCAAAAGAGGAAACTCAAATGGCTGAGAAACATTTAAAGAAATGTTCAACATCCTTAGTCATCAGGGAAATACAAATCAGAACATCTTTGAGATTTCGTCTTGCATCTGTCAGAATAGCCAAGATCAATACAACAAGTGACAGCTGGCTCACGCTGGTGAGGATGTGGAGCAAGGGGAAGTCTCACCCATTGCTTGGTGGGAGTGCAAACTTGTACAGCCACTATGGAAATTAGTGTGGTGATTTCTCAAGAAGCTGGGAATCTATCTACCTCAAGATCCAGCTATACCACTCTTGGGCATATGCCAAGACTCTACATGCTACTACAGAGACACTTGCTCATCCATGTTCTTTGCTGGCCTATTCATAATAGCAAGAAATTGAAAACAGTCTAGTTGTCCATCAACAGATGAATGGATAATGAAAATGTGGCACATTTACAGAATGGAATACTAGTCAGCTGTTAAAAAAAATTATGAAATTCTCAGGTAAGTGGATGGAACTAGAAATCTAAACTAATCCTGGATAAGGGAACAGAGAGCCAAAAGAGACAAATACTATATGTGTTCTCTTATATGTGAATGTTTAAGTCTTTAATAGGAATGCTACAATCCATATAACCACAGGGGTTAGGTATAAAGTAATGGACTTGGGGGGAGGTAGGATCTCCCCCCGGTTTTTTATTTATGTTTTACTTATTTTTTTATTCTGTTTTTTGCCTGTTTCTTTTTGAGGGGGGCATGGAGTTGCATGGGTGGGGAGGTGGTGAGGATCTGGGAAGAACTGGGGGAGGGGAAACTGATCGGAATACAGTATACGAAAAATTTATTTTCAATAAAAAGATTCAGTCCATCAAATATGTAGTACCAGAAAGTAAAATGCTCAAAAGTGATTGGCAGAAGGATACAAGAGCCATTAAAAGGGTCCCTGATGATCTATAATCTTAGAGAATTGAATCACAAAATAAATGATGGTAATAGATTCCAACGAAGAGATTAAAACAGATTTCCTGAGACTGAGATTAGTTAATGGAGGAGAAGGGAAAGTTCCTTTTTATACAATTGAAATTAATATATAGAAAGAATGGTAGAAATAGGAAATCATCATTTAGAGAACATCATAGAAGTGTCAGGCAAAAATCAGCAATGGATGCTGACACTGCAATGAACGGGTGAAAAGGTCTGATTTCTAAAGGGGGTGCTGTACAGCGCTATCATCTGGGCCAAACAGCCACCTACCACCTCTGTAAGAACAGCTATGTCTGCTTGCAAGAGATCATTACAGCTGGGTTTGTTGACTGTTGACTTTCCCCCTCGGGAGGAGCTGGAGCAGATCACAGGGCCCTCACTTGAGGACCCAGCCGCTTCTCCAACTCAGTTGTATGCAATTTGTTCTAATTGCAGGTGACCTTGGGGTTCATAGGCTGAGGAAGACTAGGTGAAGGGGGATCCATGGAAGCAGCTTTGGGGAAGCCATCTCCCGTGTTGGGTGAGGACTTTCCAATTGGGGCTACTTTGGGGTCACCGTTCCCATGTAAGTAAGTAAACCCAATAGACTTTACTGGTTCTCCAAGAACTTTGGTGGAATCCAACTTTGCTTTGTTATTGGGACCTCACGAGGTGGATATACACTGTTCACACCCTCCCCCAGGTAGGGAGAAAATACTTGAATTACGGGAGGAGCACATGGGTTGCGAACCATGGCGTGTATATGGTGGTCAGAGTCAGAGGACAACCTACGAGTCAGGTCTCTCCTGCCACGACATGGATCACAGATTACACCCACGTGATCAGGCTTGGCAGCAAGCAACTTTACCGTTTCTGTAGCCCCATGACTTCAATTTAATCACAAGCAAACATCAAACCCATATTGAAGGCATTCTATAAAATAACTGGCTTGTTCTCAAACACAGTCATGCGTTCCGGATTAAAGATGACTAAGTAGACATGACAACTAAATAGGACCTGTGCTCCTGGACTGGACCCCAATCTAGTAGGGGGGACAAAGCTGAGGGTAAGTTTGCACCTTTGTTTGCAAGCAAGAAGCCATCGGTGGCACAGTGGGGAGCCAGAGTTCCTGGAACTCACAGCTGTTAGAATTTGTAATTATTAAGCACCCACGATGTGCTTCCTATTTCCAGTTCCCACAAACCTGGGGTGTAGTACCTGCATTACATAGATTAAAAACTCAGATTCTGAAACTCAAGGATTTGCTCCAAAGTGGTCAGCTAGTTAAGTGAAGCCACAAATTACATCTGTGACTGTAACACATTCCATCATGGTACTGCTAATGGCCTTCCTTCATTACAGTTCTCAAAAGAGATCATCACGTGTTCAAGCCTTTTGTCACAAAGAGGCTGGGGGGAAAAAATCTACTCACCAGAATCCAAGGTTAGAAGGCCTGCATTCAGGACATAGCCGTTGGACAGTGGAAGTTGCTGGGGTTTTGTTTTGTTTCTGGGTTTTTGATGGAGATACTTGCTATGTAATCCTGCTGGATTCAAACTTGTGGTGATCTTCTGGCCCTAGCTTCTTGAGTATTGGGAAAATGGGTGTGGGCAAGAGGGAAACACAGGAAACAGTCACACAGGCTCCTGTCCTGAGTGCATATAGAGGCAACTTTACCACATTTCTCCTATAATTCCCTTCTCCCCCCTCCCTCACCAATCCAGCCTTTTTAGCCTTTCTGTCCAGTACTTTAAAGTACCCAGTCAGACTATAAAACAGACGCCCTATACGGGAGACAAAGAAGACAAATTACATATATACTCTACTCCACTGTATCGGGACTGTCTTTGAGTGGGGAAAAAACCCAGAGACTGTGCTAACGCGTAATAAACTGCTTCCTGCAAACGAGCCTTGGTCTTTTAAAACCAAGCATAAACAAAATCCCCTAAGCCAGCTTGATTAATCCAACGACACAGGATACATGCTTGCCCTGATTCGATGTAGGTGGGAGGTACACAGCAGAAAGCACATTGGGATATATGCTTGCCCCTGATTGGACCTGATGGGAAGTGTGTAACTTCATGGGTTCTGCCTTTATAAGCCTCTGCCAGATGTGACTCAGGTCCATTCTGTGGAACGGACCCTGCCAGAGTCCATCATTATAGGCCAGTATTAAAGCTTGCTTCAAAACTTGCTCAACATTTTGGCAATGGTCTCTTTGGCAATGGTCAAGAACTGGTGGGATTAAGCCTCTGATAAGAAAAGCCTATACCGCTACCACTATGCATAGCCCATGAGATTGTTGGTTCAATAATCTATTAGAAAGTTAATAGACTGGAGATAAAGCTCAATTGCTAAAGTACTTGCCCAGCATGTCAGGCTCTGAGTTCAATCCCCAGAACTGCAAGAAAACAAAGAACCAGTGAGTTGTTGGACGACAAGTAATCTTATGCATCTGATTGTGGTGACACATTCCTATAAAAGCCCAGCACTGCAGAGGTAGGGGCAGGAAGATCAGGAGTTCAAAGTCAGCCTCTGCTATATATAGCGAGTTTGAAGCCAGCTTGAACTACATGAGACGCTGTCTCAAAACAAAAAGGCTCATGAGCTGGCCGAGGTGGTGGCGCTCATCTGTAATCCCAGCACTCAGGAGGCTAAAGCAGATGTTCAGCCTGGATCACATAATCCAGCATAGATTACATAATGAGACCATGTCTCAGAATAACAGTTTATGGCTTCTGATCAATCCTGAAGAGGTGGGGGTGGGGGGGGAGATGGCCAGAAAAAAATAAAAATTGATTCTCTGTTATCCCTTGGTGTTGGGTCAGCAATATTTACCACACGTAGAATGTCCAATATTTTATAATGGTGGGATAGCCATCAACACCATGAGAAGCGACACAACAGTCCACCATGAGTCTGCCTTTCTTGCCTTGCCTCTCATACAATCTCCACACTGTGATTTATGTTCCTGAACAAATTAGACTTAATTTCAGAGCAAATCGTCAGCAACAGGTATAATAATCTTGGCAGAACATTTATTTTAATTAATTGCTTTCTGCCTAATGTAGATAGAGAGGGTGCTGCCGCCATTCACCCTGTAAGGAATAGTGCTGTTATCTAATCCATTTTTCTTCCCCTGGAACTTAGTCTCATCAGTTTTTATAATTCCAAAGACATTAGTTTACTTCACATTTAATCATAACAGTTACGGTCAGATACTGGTGAAAGAAAAATGGATTCTAAGAACCCTCAGTGTGAGAGATGTCTGCTGCTGTCCACAGGTCCTGTCGGGTACCCTGAGGGCCAGAGTAGGAACTATTTTGGGGCTGGGCAGCTGAATGGCCCTCATCCCCATAAACTTGGCAAGGGGTAGCATGTAGAACACTTGTGTGGTTTTAGAAGTGTCAACTTTTTCTCCAAGAAGCTTTCTTGCTTAACTTCGATGAGAGGCAAAAAGAAAAAGATTTTCTTCACGGAATGGAAATTTAACTTCTGTCAAAAACATCTGGCAGTGCATGATAGAAAACAAAATAGATAGGTTCCTTTTCAAAGCTGTCACGCTCAGTGTTGTCTAGAAATGAGCTGGTGACTGTTTCCAAAGATACGGAATCAGCTCCAACTAAACTAAGGAGGGTTTCTGGGGGAGAGTTGCTACATAATACAAACATGAAATTACAATTTCAAATACATGTGTTTTAAGAAATAAAGGCGGCGGTGGCACACACCTTTAATCCCAGCACTCGGGAGGCAGAGGCAGGCAGATCTCTGTGACTTCAAGGCCAGCCTGGTCTACAGAGTGAGTTCCAGGACAGCCGGAGTTACAGCAGAGAAATTTTGTCTCGAAAAACCAACCCAACAAACAAAAACAGACTTCCCAATTTAAAAAAAAAAAGGAGTAGCTGGGAAGAAATAAAACTCTAAACATAATTCCTCACCTTAGAAAGCCTTTTATTTTTTAAACAATTGCTTGTTCATGTTTTAAAATGCTACGGGAAAATTCAAACCTTTCCTACATAGCCAAGTGTGAATTTATCATGTATGTTGCACAAGCTCGATAACAGAAAATGGCAATTAAAATACCTTCCTTACATTGGCACCGAGTCTCAGAAGGCAATGAGAATAAGCAAATGTAAAAGCAGTATGAACCCTTTGTATGATAAAATGGCCAATTCTGGTGAAATAACAGCCTGTTTAATTAGGTTTTTATAATAGAAATTTAGAATCGCAATGACACAGATTTTGAATCATTAACTTTATTTGTCACTCCATATAGATATTGATTGGTCCATTTCCACATGAAAAGTAGTAATTGTCCACTTCCTCCTGATATTCTACGGAATGAAGTTGTACCACACAACAGAGTAACTTCACAGGGGGCAGAAGTTATGGAAATAAAAATATTTTATATTCATGCTTCAAGATATCCCCCACAAATGTATTTTTGTATAGCTAATTATAAGCATCTATACTCCACAAAGCTAGTCTCTTCTGAAACCAACATAGTATTTTAATATTTTTAATATCTCTATTAAACCACACAGATCACCAAACTTGCGGAAGAGATTAAGAACAGCTAGCCAGCCAATCACATACACTTTGAAACTAAGCGACTGTATAAGCATAGCCAGTATTCTAGAGCTGCCCTTAGTTAACACCTTTTTTTCTGTTTCACGGATATTTACATCAGATTAAGACATTTTACAAATGGTTCGTAGTGAGTAACAGCCCAACTAGGATTTATCTATCCTGTGCAAGGAACTCAAGCATTCTAAAGCATCTCTAAGAAACCCAGTGCATTCTCCAACATGAATAATACAACTATTCTAAGTGGTTTACATTTCTTTCAGTGCATATTCCCAAATGTATTAAATGGAATGAAATAACTATTAAATGGCTGTATCAACAATATTTGAGCATATTATGGAATCTATATCACAATTCAATTTATGTCAACACTATAAATCACTCTAAAGAAACCACAGGCACACACAAAATAGAGAACAAAATCATTTTTTTTTTTATAAATTTAAGGTATACTGTCTACTTTAAACCACACTAAAAGATACACTCTAACAAAATAGCCAACTACCAAGCCTGCTATCTAAGTCTAGCATAAGGAAAATTTAATCCATTCGAATCTTCTGGTTTGTCATCCTGTAGATGATGCTATCATATCCAGGATCCATATTCCAAATGTTGTAAGAGGTGATAATCACAGCCAAGGCCAAGCCGATCATAATCCACAGTACCAAGTTGAAAACCACTGAGTACTCCAAATTATACTTATATGCAAGGTTATAGGGACTTTGGTGGTTCTAAATGAAGAGAGAAAAAAATATCAAGAGGAAAGAATTTTAAGATTAAAAAAATCATTCTGTTTTAATGTCTATGAACTGCTGTCTAACAGACACTTAAGAATTCCTGAAGTGGAGTAAGAGCTAACTATCTACCCTAGGAGGAACGAGGAACGGGGCGTTTCCTGGAGAAGACACTAGCACTACTGCTAAAAGAAGGAAGTCCAACTTCCCAGCTTCGTGAGAAGATTCAGTGGTAACCAATGTAACTGAAGGTTTGCAGATCCTGTGAGACGGTAAGCCTAGCCCCTAACAAAAACTTCTCTATTCGTACTAAGAGACACATACAAGAATATCAGCAGAACGGACAACTGTGGCACGTTCAGATAATAGGGCACAGAGCAGTGAAATGACTCAGCTCTGGTGATTTAAAAAACAACAGCACTGAGCAGAGAACGTCAAAACACACGTGCAGTGTGGCCCCATCTGTACAGAGTTCAAACCTGGGTAAGATGAAACACTGCTTAAGACTAAATAGGCTAGGTGGTGGTGGCGCACGCCTTTAATCTCAGCACTCAGGAGGCAGAGGCAGGCAGATCTCTGAGAGTTCAAGACCAGCCTGGTCTACAATAGTGAGTTCCAGGACAGCCAGGGTTACATAGAGATGCCCTGTTACAAAAAGAAAAGAAAGGGAAAGAATAAATGCATATGCAATCAAACTAGAAAGGAAGTGATTCACATAATACTGAGGATAGCATTTGGTAAGTGGGGGGTGGCTCAGTGGCAGAGGCTTGCCTATAATACCTGAAGGTCTCGTGCCATCTATAGTACCACTTGAACAAATAAAAAGAAAGAAAGGCAAACTCAGGAGAAAAATTCCCTCTGTCCAGGAGAGGGCAGAGGGGTAAGATAAGACCTGCCAGGAATAAGCATTCTCTCAAACGATACAGTATTAGTATTTTATTCTTTAATTCTATTAAAGGATACCTATTTAAGAATGTACGTATGATCTACTTGGAGTGGGAAACAGTTTGTTTCAACTGTGTTTTCCATGTTGACATGGCATGCATGCTGGGCCTTGGGGATGGGGATCAACTCCTTGTCTAGGCTATCTGAACCGCTGAATTCATTCTGGGAGAGACATCATTTGGGACGCACCGTTCATTCCGGCTAGAAAATTTCAAAAGTAGAACAATGGCAGGAGAGGAGGCTGGAGCTAGGGAAGCTATGGAGCATCTGGACTCAAACCTATAAGCAGTGAGACACCACTGACCACTATCAGACAGGAAGTAAGCGACAAGATCAGATTTGCCTTAGAAACAAAGATAACTTAGCCTGGCATGGCGGGTGGTAGCACACGCCTTTAATCCCAGCACCCAGGAGGCCGAGGGAGGTAGGTGGGTGGGTCTCTGTGAGTTTGAGGCCAGCCAAGGCTACATAGCAAGACCCTGACTCAAAACACAAAGAAAGAAAATGATGACAGTGCAGAGGGTGACGTGGGAAGGGCCAGCTGGAGAGCAGAGAGACAGGGAGACACGAGGGCGGGCAGGGTGCCGGCAGTGTCCCTACAGCCCCAGCACCTACCATGCTTGCATACTCAGCAGACAGGTCCTTGCACCGCTGCGGCTTTTTTTAAATTGTATTTTCTTGTGCTAAGGAAAAAATCTAGAGCCCGTGTACACTTGGCAAGTGTTCCACACAGCGGAAGTACTTTTTTCTTTTTGGTTTGTTTGTTTGTCTATTGAAATGGTTGACTTACTATCCGGTCCTGGCTGACCTGGATTTTACAATCCTGCCTCCACTTCCAGAATTCTGGGATTACAGTTGTGTGTCCTCATGCCTGGCTTCATTTCTTAAACTCTCACCACTGCTTAAAGTAACTGAAGAAGACTGATTTCAACTGGAAACGAGGAGAAGATGGGCTCACAGATATATGCATTTTCCTGTGGGGAGCTCAAAGCTGACACATAGGATTTCACAGCGTTGAACACCTCTTTTCTTGCATTTGTGTACATTTGCTAAATCGGTTCCTTCTCACATCTATTTTGAATGTATTGCACAGAATTGTTCAGTCCTCCCTGCAACCTAACCTGACACTACCACACAGTCAGAAAGAAACTCCTCCTTGTCGCAGAGACAACGGGGGCCTCCTGTCTCTGTGAAGGAGACACCAGTACACAGTTAAGAGTGCTGTGAATGAAGGCAGTCATGGGTGCTGATGGCAGGTGCCCAACCACACCGAAATGATATTCCAAGGAATGTTACATACCAAAAATACATGCAATCTTGTTAATCAGTTCTAAGTGTTATTTTATGGGTTGTGCCCATATGTTATTTGATATTCTTTCTTGGGATCTAATTTTGATGTTTGTTGCTTTAGCCATACTGAACTCCGTGGTCAATTGGCCTGGCCCATGTTTTATGGTTTTTTTTGAGTCTGTATTTGGGGGACTAGCTGTGGGGTTCCTCTCTGCACCGTGAACCAAGGGCATGGCCTAGCAGAGGTTTCGCATTTACTTCAGCTAGGTACCACAGAGCTGCCATTAGCCTGGAAACAGGATTTATGTCAGTTAATGTCTTGCTTAGGGGCTTCCTAGGCAATATAAATTTAAGTTTCAAACCCATACAAAGACAGCTCTGTGGTTAACAATGCCCTGGGAAATAGCCCTGCTCCCAGCATATCCAAGGACCAAGGGGTATCTTTCTGCTTCCTTCTGCTGGTGGGCAAGCCATCACTGTTCCCTTTCACTGAGGGTGCAGCCCTGTCTGACTCCTTAGCTTTGTAAGGAAGTGTTAGTTCCAGTCTCACAGAGAGTCGATGCCTCTTGGTACCCCCAACTGGCAGCCTGTTAACTACAGGCTCCTCTTCTTTACTTTGCAAGAATCCCTTTATTTGAGAGCGGGGCTATGAGACTGTATATTTTTTAGCTAGCACTTCTGGAGGTTTTATAGTGCAAACTGGAGGAGGAGGAAAGAGTCCAGGCCTATAAAGCTGTTTAGCTTTTTCTTTTTTAATACAGTCTTGCTATGTAGCCTAACCTGGCCTTGAACTCTTACCAATCCTCCTACCTCAGCTTTCTGAATGTTTGAAATGCAGTCTTAAACAGATACTCTTCCATCTTAGTTCAATCTGGAAGGCAACACTATCCAGCCAGTCATCTCTAGACTGTCTTAAATCGCTATTGGCTTTCGCCTTTTTACTCCAGCTCTCACACTGATCCTTCAGATCCATGAAGGAGCCTATAAATGGGTCCAAAAGGGAAAGTATACAAGCAGCTGGGTATCTGATGGCAGCAAGTGGTGGGGCCAACCATGAGTAGTCTTTGTTTTTCTTAGACACAGTCTCATGTGGCCCAGCCCACCTTAGCTTCTAACCTACCCTGTAGCCGAGGATGGCCTTCAAGTCCTTGATCCTCCTGCTTCTGCCTCCCAAGTGCTGGGATTACAGGTATGAACTGCCATGCCAGTCTAGTAATATTCTTAACTGTGTGCTGCTAAGGTGCACCTGCCACTCCTCCATCGCTGCCAAGCGTGCTGAAGCCTTGTGTGTGACCATGTACCTAGACGCACATTTACCATGGCCAGCAAGCTTCTCTCTGACCCTATGTGCTCTGACCCTATCAAAGCAAGATCCATATTGTAATATTGATGGGCTAAATACAAATTGTAAAGAGGTATATGCAGAGGGTCCCACAAAATAAGGGACTGGGTCACAAAAATAATACATTTCTAGAAAAGCAGAATCCATAGACTGAGGCACACTACTCCTTTGCGCTAACTTCTGATGGCTCCTTAGCATTAATTAACCTTCCAGCATTGACAGGCTTACTTTCACCCCAGAAATTTTATATCACATGATGGCAGGCCCAAGGAACCCAGTACCACTGGCAAAAGCACAAATTGGGGTGAACGGAAAACCTAAGTTTTCATGAAATTCTTGCTGGTTTCCTAACTACTCATTTGTCGGTTCGGGCCTCCCGCACCGTCACCACAGCTCTGGACACTGCCTAGTCTCCTGCTCTGGCCAGGAGCAAAAGACTCAAGCTGAAAGGGCCCCGAGAACACGCAGGGAGGCGGGGCGTGGGTTTCTTGGACCTGCCGTGGACTCTGATCCCCACGCCGAGAACGAAGGAACGAGACGCAAGAAGTCCCGCAGTTCCTGATAGGCACTACACTCCTTTAGTAAAAGGCTTTTCCCTTATTAAATATCTTCCCGGGGAAGGCGGGGTTTTCTCCCTCGGGCAGGGAAGCCTTAATTAGCATGGCAGGGCGGGCGCTCCTAAGCAAGGGACCCGCCCTAATGCAGGTAAACATGTCCCTTTAGCTTCCGTGAAGCAAGCAAGTTATAACTAATATTTTTGGCTAGGGATCTCTGTGGACTAGGAGAGGAGAAAGGCTGCCCAGCGTCCCTGCCCACTTCTCCCTTCCAGGAGGCGGGGGCACTTTATGGCCTCAACTCCTGCAACCCTCCAGTCCCCAGGGGCCTAGCACTCATTCATGTTACTATAGATAATATAGAATGTCATCCCTTTGTTTTTTCTTTTTTTGGTGTTTTGGTGGGGGGAGTGGGGGGTGTTGTTGAGACAGGGTTTCTTATAGCCCAGGCTGACCTCAAACGAAGTTTGCAGTCAAAGATGACCTTGAATTCCTAAGCCTCCTGTCTTTCCTCCCTATGCTAGGATTACAGGCCTGTACTGCCATATGCCCCTACAGGATTTTTAATTCTTTAACTACATTTTATTTATTTTGTGTGTACATATATGTAAGTGCGTGTGTGTGGAGGTCAGAGGACAATTTCCAAGAATCCCTTTGTCTCCTTCTACCACGTGGGTCCTGAGAATCAAACTCAAGATTGTCAGGCTTGGTGGCAAGTGTCTTTACCCACTGAGTAATCTTACCAGCAGCCCAGGCTTTTCTTCGTAAAATACAGTAGATTTTAATTTCACAGGTTTAAAGCAGGATCTAAAAAACACACTCACCTCTCGCTTTGTCTCAAGGATGGTCCTTGACTTCCTCACAAGGGGTGTGTCGAATGACTTGACAGTCACTAACTCTACCACTGCGTTCCCACCATAGAGACTGTACATGTCATCTGCAAACTGAAAGTCAGTTATTAACATTATGAGGAATGGCAAGAGACATACACTTTGTTTACATTTGCATTTTTGTTTAAAGAAAAAGTTATAAAACCGCCCCTAGGGAAACTGGTTCTAGAACTTTCTGCAGACTCTTACATGAAATGACATAGCATTTGCTTGGAACCTGTGCACAGCATCCTGTATCCCCTAAATCATCTCTAGAGGATATCTACTACTTAACATTATTGAAATGCCATGTGGATAGTTGTTATACTATATTGCTTAGGGACTAATGATAAGAATTATAGATATAAATGTCATACGCAAGGTATTGTTTCAAAATATATATACGCTGTAGGATGGCTAAATTAGCTAATTAACATACACTACACCTCACATACTGATCATTTTTGTGGCTGATCGAATATGTATTTGTTAAAATTGTTTGTACCTTTATAAATAATTATATATTATGTAATACTAATACATATTAGTACAAATATGTATAGGCTTTAATACACAGTGTCTAAAATAGGAAAGTTTGCTTACATTGAAATATTCAGAAAAGAGTTAAGCCTTAATATACATTCAAGTATTTAATAAAATTAGAGACTGAACTTGATGGCATATAAATTGAAAGCAGAAAGGGGAAATGAAGAAATCTGCCCAAGTGGTCTTTGATAAGTTGTGAGCCTCACAGAGGTTTATGAATGAAGCCTCAGTAAAGAGCTATAATTTCCATTTATTAATAAACCCCCATTTATCATGCATCGACTGCCTGTGAAGGCTACTGTACTAGTGTACAGCTCCATTAGCTCGGAGTGCCTAATGAGAGTTTCAGATGGGGATGATAAAAGCATTCTGGAGATGGAAGTGGGATCGGTTTTGTACAATGTATGAATTAACACCACTGAGGTAGATTTAAAATGGTATGCTTTACGTTATATAAATCGGTAGAATCCACAAACACATGATGCTGCCACTGCTGGCACTGGAAGAGATTCCCAACACACACTTTTTAAATTGAGGACTGGTTGATTTTGAACTCGTGAGACAGGGTCTCACCATGTGGCCCAGACAGGCCTCAAACTTGTGACCCTCCTGCCTTCACCTCCAAGTGCTGGGATTACAGACAGGTGCCACCATACCTTCTCCCAGTATACACCTCTGACCCTACACTGTTCTTTTGTTGCTATGGTGGTACTGCTGGGAATTGAACTTAGGGCCTCATGCATGCTAAGTAAGCACTCTAATGCTGACCTACATTCCCAAACCTAACCCTACACTATCCTTCGACATAATAATTAGAGAACCTTCAAAGAAGTCAAGTAAAAAAAGCAACTGGAACCGCACAACTGGACTGGGGTGTGGCTAAGTGGTAGAGTGCTTGCTTGACTAGCATGCGTGAGATCCAGCGTTCCACCCTTGTGCAGAGGCAAAAAGAAAAGATTTCAGTCAAACAACATTCCACAAAAGATTTTTTCCATGAAGAGACTGAAATGGTCACACACCGACCTCTCTTACCGGTAACGTTGGTATTTACCTTTTGGACAGCATCAACAAGCATCCTAGAAGCATCCCTGAATTGTTCAGAGTCTTCCCCGTAATGCTTCCCAAGTTCATCCAAACCTGCCAGCTCCAGTGAATACAAGTCGGGAGAATGATCCTTGGCTAAATGCTTGTGACGAGACAACTTGGAACAAACAAATAGAACAAATGAGAGGTCAGATACAACCATGTGAAATAAGGTGTCAAATACAACTGCAGCATACACACACACACACACAAGTCTAAAATGGCAGCAAAGGGAACTTCGTTAAATGGCTTTCTGATAAATCCAATACAAATCTTATTGCTTAGTTTTAAAAACTTAGATCTGAGACAGGGTTTGAAGTGATAACTGGCTGGACTAATATGATTGCCAGGAATTCATGAAACCCTCCGTGTCTTCCTCCTGTGTAGCCTTGCAGACAACCTTACTGGCCCCCAGCACTAAAGCTTTTCAAACTCCTTGAACCAAGCCCTGATAAAAAGGTTTGGGAAGTAACTTCAGAAACTAGCAGACAACTATGAAGATCTACTTCAGTCACGAGGATGATTTTCAAAAGCATTCACTGAGCAGGAGATTTAGCCCAGTGGAAGAGCACTTGGCTAGCAAGTACGAGGTGCTGGGTTGTATTCCTAGCATAAGGAAAAATAAAAAATTAAAAAAAAAAAAGACTACTTGAATGGTCATGGCGCACACCTTTAATCCCAGCACCCAGGAGGCAGAGGCAGGCGGATCTCTGGGAGTTCGAGGCCAGCCTGGTCTACAGAGTGAGTTCCAGGACAGCCAGGGTTACAACAGAGAAACCCTGTCTCGAAAAACCAACCAACCAAGCAAACAACAAAAAAACATTCACCAAAAGATACCTTGCAGATAGATACTTTTCTCTTTCCAGTTGGTTAATATTAGTAATTATTAATGTTGTTCCAATTTTTGAGCCAAAACTATAAATATGGGAATTGATTTCTGACAGGAATGGATGGTCAAATTATCACTACAGCCAGGGTAGTTTGATTCCCAGGCCTGTGTTCTTTAAGGATTTATGGCCTCTCCTGAAGGCAGAAATGCAAAAAGACACCAACCCGGGACAGCGTGAGTTCACCGCTATTTTCTCAGTTTTCATGGCATCATAAATCGGAGACATGCTTAAACTTTTTAACTGGCCTCATTATCATTTCAAGATTTCTCTAGGAACCAAACTAGATAGAACTTGAAAGTTCTAGCAACCTACTTACCAAACTCGAAATATCATGTAGCACTTGCAGTTCAGAGAGAAAGAGCAGGTCAACCTTCCGAGACCAAAAAACAATGGCCATTACTTTACATACACATCAGAGATCAAGTAAAATACAACATATTACAAATCCTAATCAAGTAAATTTATATTATTTTCTTCCCTTTGGTAGATTCATTGTAATTGAAACCCGAGGCAGCTCAGTGGTAGAGAACTGCTTAGTATGTGCAAGGCCCTGGGCTCAAGGCTCAGCACCAGAAAAAGATGCTTATGAAACATTATTTCGTAACAACAGGCGATGGCCACTCCCTAGCACAGTGACTGCCACTCAACAGCTCTACTTCCTGCCTGAGCATCCAGCCTACCATGGTCTTCCCTCAGGGGACTAAGGGATCCTGCTATACTGTCTCAAGATCCTACCAGCGGACCACTTTACTTCCTTGCCTTAAACACTTACAAAAGTGGAGCGACGGTTCAGAGGTTAAGAGCACTGGCTGCTCTTCCAGAGGGCCTGAGTTCAATCCCCAGCACCCACATGGTGGCTCACAACCATCTATAATGGGATCGGATGTCTTCTTCTGGCATGCAGGTGTTCATGCAGATAGAACACTCATATACATAAATAAATAAATCTTAAAAAAAAAAGAATGGTGGTTCCTAGCCACTCACGATAGCTGTTAAGGACAAGAGCCAAAAGTAGGGATGGCTGTCAGGTGTGGTGGTGCATGCCTTTAACTCCAGTCCCAAGAGAGAGAGGCAGGCAGATCTCTGTTTGAGGTCAGCCTCATCTACACAGTAGATGGTCAGCCAGGGTGACATAGTGAGTCTGTTATCTCTCTCAAATAAACAGGAGGAGTTTCTCTCTACTGCAACATCCTGAATGTATTTGAAAAATATGATTCCATATTATTAGCAACGGCTCTGAATGATGGCATCCAGTCACCAGGTCCACACAGCTCCACCAGCCACCAAGAAGACTGGTTTGGGTTGTGTCTGGATCAACTGCGAACACTGGTACGAGAATGTGAGAGTATTTACTAGAGCACAACTCAGAAAAGGTGTTTACTCATGAGCTTATTTAAACACTATGCTAAAAGAAGGAAGAATAAACTCCAGCAGTAAAAGGTGCCCAATTTTTCATTTTCTACAACTTTTGGTCTTGCTGAAGTTTCAGGTAGCCTATGGAATGGGAATTTAATAATGACATTCGTTCATTCATGCATCAACTGAGCCACTTACTTCGTTATTTCTACTCAGGGAATTGAGGGGAAGTGAGTTGAGAACGGAGTTCTCCTGAAACAGGCGATTACGGAGCTGCCGTAAGGTGACTGAAAGGTCTTCAAAGACAGAGTTCGCTTTCCCCACCATATACACTCTCTACAAGAAGAATCCAGAACTCTAGGTTAGCCGTCTCCTACACATTCACTCCATCACACAGGTGCTGTACAGCACTTTTCATAAATATTACTTAAAAGTTGTCATTAAGAGTAACACTTCTTATAAGGATCTTAACTGAAAACATTGTTACTCACTTCTTCGCTGGGAGCCAACTGCAAAACTACGGGAGTTTCTTCCGAAAATAAGGAGTGAATAGAATTTGCAACACTGTCGAGACTAAAAGGAACTGCCTGAAATGCAAGAGTAAAACTGCAATTATGTCTTGAAACAAAGTGGAAAGAAAAATCACCAATAATATATGAAAGGGGCCCCAGAGGGCTCACAGGAGGAACGAGCATTTCACACTGTTACCGATGTATATTAACTGTGCACGTTAATGGGTTTTATCATGATGTCCACGCTTCCACAGATGCTTTGAACGTGAGAACATCTACCATTCTGCCAATCTCCATTATCATCGTCTCCTTCCCCAGGGTCTTCCCTAATCCCTCTATTATTTTGTGGTTTTTCTCTTTTCTTTTTGAATTCTAATTTCTACATGAGAGAAAACATAACCACGCCTTCTTCTACTTGGTTTTTGTTTTTGTTTTCCTGCAAATGACATGATTTGTCATTCTTCTTTATGGCTGCACGGAATCACCAGAAACCTTTTGTGATCTTTTTTTTTCTCATACAATATATATATTTTGATCATGTTTCCCTGTCCCCAAACTCCTTCCAGATCCTTCCCACCATGCTACCCACCCAACTTTATGGTCTTTTTCTCTTTCTTTCCAAAAAAAAAAAAAAAAAGTCCAAAACCCCCAAAATCACACCAGCATTTTTTTTAATGGAAATCTAGAAGACTCAAATCTCAAATCTTTTCCAGACACAAGAGACCCTTTGAAGACACAGGGGATTAAAGAGCCCCTTAGTGGGCTAAGTCTATCTCCCAGTACCTAAATGAGAAATCAGTAGCAAACATACAAGACAGGACACTATTAAGAACGAACTAGTTTGTGTGGCCATTTGTATATTTTTGGAAAAGGTTTTTTGTTTTGTTGAAACTGGGCCTCCTATAGCCTAGGATGGCCTTGAACTCAGTATGTAGATGAGAATGATCTTGAACTTCTGATCCTCCTACCTCTGCCTCCAAGGTGCTGGGATTACAGGTACATGCCAATATGCTCAGCTTTGTGTATTTTAAACAGAAATATATTTTGGTTGCAGCATTAATTGAACATATATGTCAATGTAACTATCTGCTTGCACTAATAAAAGAGACAGTTTAAGGAAATCTGAGATACTGGATTCCACTGAAAGAGAAATAGGCCTTACTGTTTAAAAATTATAAAATATTTTAACAACATTTATTGTTCCTCTTCAGATAGAGACAAGTCTCTTAGGTAAGATATAATGTATGCCAAACAATATTTTTTACATTTTATTTTGTGTGTACATGTGTGGGCACACGCATGTGGAGGTCAGTAGACAACTTGTGGGAGTTGGTTCTCTCCTTGGATTGAACTCAGGTTATGAGTTCAAGCACCTTTACCTAGTAAGCCACCTCCCCAGCCCTATCAAAAAACTTTTTAAAATTATCGTGTGTGTGTGTGTGTGTGTGTGTGTGTGTGTGTGTGCGCGCGCGCGCGTACACATGCCATGTATGTATGTAGAGGCCAGATAATTTTGTGGAGTCAGTTTTCTCGCCAGCTTTATGTGGGTTCAGAGGCTCGAACTAAGGTTGTCAGGCTTTCAAGGCAAGTGCCTTTGTTCACTGAGTGTTCTTGCTGGCCCCAAGATCTGCCTTTTAATTTGAATTTTTTTACTATTTTATTTTATTATCGAATGTGTGTTGAGTGTTTTGCCTGTGTGTCATCTGTGTGCCTGCTGCTGGAGGAGACCAGATGAGGGCCTTGGATCTAGAGTTACAGATGGTTGAGAGCTGGCTGCCATATGGGTGCTGGGAATCAAACCCAGGTCCTTTGCAAAAGCAGCCAGTGTTCTTAATTGCAGAGCCATTTCTTTAGCCCCTTGAATTTATTAAAGTGCAACATACATACAATACAGCATACAAACCCTGGGGTAAGGAGATTAATAAATGTTTACAAATGGGTTTACTCTCCTAACCCAACTAGATTAAGACACAGAACACCACCAGTGCCCCCCAAAACATCTACCTCTACCCTCAAGGGTAACCCAAATTTGAACTACTATGCTATGGTAGGTTTGCTCTGTTCTATACTATTTAAAGAAATAGATTACATTTACTCTCAAAAATTATTTTATTTTTGATATTACAGTATTAAAACAGCAAAGGGCTAGAAAGCACTGATTGCTCTCCCAGAGGACTCAGGTTTGAATCCCAGAACCCAATGTTGGCTTAAAACTATCCGCCCCACATTTCAGATGCCCTCCTTTGGCCTCTGCAGGCACCAGACATCAAGTAGTTTCATTACATAGCCTCAAACGTGTGAACCTCCTGCCTCCACTTTGCAAGTGTCTAAATTACACTGTACCCAGTGTGTTTTTGTTTTTAGTGGAGATTTCTCGGGGACTTTTCTTCCAGTAGTTCCATTTACTCTTAAAGGTTACTGCCTATAAAAGCAGCAAACGGATGTCATTGCAACAGGTAGAAATGAAGGTAAGTATAGAAACCTTACTGATGAAATAACCAGTGTCCAAATGAAGCTGATCAACTTCAGGATTCTATGAGGTGAACAGACACGCTGTTTTTCTCTTACTCAAGATGCATATTAACTTTTCCCAAACTTCTAAAATGAGGTCACCAATCAAGCTTGCAAAAGCATGTTGTCACCAGCCTCTGCAAGTGCTTGCCTTTTGTGAACACACTGCTCACCTCCTCGGGCCCAGGCAGGAACATGTATGACATAGACTTGCCTGCCTCGTTTCACCTAGTTGAACAGCACTTGGGTCAGGAAGAGTTGAAGACTGAAGGAAATGTCCCTAGTAGTCAACCTGGATAAACTAATGAATGAGTTAAATATCTCATTGGGAAGGAAAAGAACGAATATAAATATGTAGTATTTATAATTGTAAGTAAAAATAACATAAATGAGACATATAAACTGCTAAGCTCAAAGAGTTGAGAACCCTGGGTACTTGGAACATAGGGACTGTTTTCCCACAGTTTTAGAGAGCTATGCATGTTGGTCCAGGAATTTCTCTATCGGTACCACTTGAAACTCTACAACAGCTGACAAAAAGAAGCCTTGCCAAATAGTGTTTGAAGATATTTCTGCCTTTAGATTGTATGGGGTTTGTTCTCTGGGCCATTTAACTCTTTGCCCATTTTCTTCCAAGAAAATTATAAGTAGCCAATCAAAGTCAATCACTAAAGTGAGCTCTTGTCATATCTTCTCATGTAAAGGGAGGCTAGTCTGCTTCAGAATGTGTAGTTGGGATGGGGCCCGGTATGTAGAGTGCTTGTTATACACTACTATATACGAAGCCCCGGGTTCAATTCCTAGCATCACATACACTGGCGGTGTGTGCTTTGGCAACACAGAGTTCAAGGCTGACCTGTGCTACTTGAGATCCTGTCTCAAAAAACAAATTTGCAGTTCTATGCTAACAAACTTTAAATGGTCTTCTAGGTTTTATATATTTATGTATAAATGAAATACATGGTGATCTCCACTGAAATCACGTAATAAATTACAGAAATAGTCGTGGTGAAAAGAATCTGCCTTTTAATCTTCATTGTTCTCTCCACTTGCATTTATTCTGAAAACTTTTTCTGCTTTCTTTAGCTCATTAATCTCCAATCTTGGAAAATCTACATGTGTGATACACGCACTCACAGCTGTAAGTTCCCCTTTCGGACCACTTCTACTGTACCCCCCACCCCCCAGTTTTTAAATATACTGTACATTTATCATTATTCAGTTCTAAGTAATTCAGAGATTTCTGGTGATTTCCTTTCTCTTCAACCCACGAACTATTTAGGAGTGTATCTATTGCGACTGTCTTCCTCGTTCAAAATGAATGTTCATTCAAGAGCTGTATAGCATCAGTTACACTGTCATGTCCCTTCAAGGGCCTTCTTTTGTTTTTACCACTATCTCTCTAAATAAAACACTCTCGTTACTACATCTTGATTTTTCCAGTTTAGGCATCATCCATTATCAGCTATGAAGAGCTACCTTTCCCCGTCACCAAGCACAGCCCACTCTCTGCCCGACCCATGCAGCTTCAATTACTCCACCCAACTCGAACGGTTACGTCCAAATTTTGCAGAATTTGCATGAAACCAGTGACCATTCACTCTTAGGACTATGTGAACCATTTCTGCAGCCTCGCTTTATACTGTATCACTAATCGCTGCTTTTCTGTTCTTGCTCTTCTGGCTCACAATAGAAATGATGAGATTTGTTTCAAAATCTAATACGCAATTTTAAAATGTACAATATTTACGGTGGTTAGTGTTCTGCCAGTTTGATACAAGCTAGTGTCATCCGGGAAGGGGGAACCTCAACTGAGAAAAATGCAGCCATCGCATTGGCCTATAGGCATGTCTGTGGGGCGTTTTCTTGATTAATGATTCAAGTGAGAGGGCCCAACCCACTGTGTGGGCGGTTCCACCCCCAGGCAGGTGGACCAGGGTTGTATTAAAAAAAAAAAAAAAAAAAGCTGAGCGGGCCATGGAGAGCAAGCCAGCAGGCACTGTTTCTCCACGGTCTCTGCTTCAGTTCTTGCCTCCGAGGTTCCTGTCCTGAGTTCTTGCCTTGATTTCCCTTCATGGCAGATTGTAAGCTGTCAGCTGAAATAAACCCTTCCCTCCTCAAGTTGCTTTTGGCCATGGTGTTTATCACAGCAACAGAAAGCAAACCAAGACAGTGTTTCTGTTTACCATAATCACCATCATTCTGTGCCTTATGTCACTAAAGTATGCTCCAGCAATGTTACTTCTGCAGATATATCTAAAAGGTTATTTTTTTATTTTATGTGTATGTATGTGAGTCTAAGTGTGACATGTGTGTAATATGTCTGTGTAACATGTGTATTCACATGCGTGACAAAGCCAGAAGAAGGTATAGCATCATCTGGAACTGGAGTTATAAGCCGTTGAGTGTCCTCATGGGGGTGCTGGGAGAACTGAACCCAGTCCTCTGCAGGAGCAGCAAATGCTCCTAAGCCCCGAGCCATCTCTCCAGCCCATTGGTGTATCTAAAGAAAGTATCAATCAGTGTGCTAAACACATCTACTATACTCCCATATTCATTGCAAGCATTAGTCACAATAGATGAGATATGAAAGCTAACAAAGTGGCTTAAAACATAAAGAAAATGTCCTAGGGCTGGGGGGTATAGGTCAGTGGTAGAGTACCTGCCTAGAACACATGCAGTCCTAGGCTCTATTCCAGTACCGAAACAGAAAGAAGAAATACCATTTACTGCCCCCTCCCCCGCCTTATGGGACAACATGGGTAAGTCAAAGCATTATGTTAATTTGCTAACTGAAATAATCCTGTTGCTGAACAAATAACATGATCTTGCTGATATGTGGGATCTAAGGAAGTGGATTTCATAGAAGTCAGGAGCAGGACGATGTGTTATCATGACTGGGTGGGAAGTGTACAGGGAAAGGGTATGTTGACCCAAATACATGGGGCTTGGGGGTTTTTGAGACAGGGTTTCATTATGTCACCCATGCTTGCCTCAAACTTACTATGTAGCCCAGGCTGGCCTCAAATTTACAGCATTCCTGTTTCAATTCCCCACGTGTTGTGATTATACAGACACTGGTTCTTTATTGTGCGTTCAGATGTGCCTTGTGGTCTAGTACATCTAGTGGTGTGGTCTAGTCTTATTTTTGTGTGTATGTGTAGAGCTGGGAGTTGGACCTAGGGCTTCATACGTGCTAGGTAAGCACTCTACTACTAAGCTCTGAATACATTGCCAGCGCACACAGATTGTTTCTGTAAGCTTAGAAACAGGATCACAGAAAAAGTCTAAAAGATTTTTTCCCAAAGTGAGCATCACACAGATCAGTCTTACAATATAATGCAGTAAGAAATTAAAACAGCAAGTATTGAGAAAGAACTCAAAACATTTGACAATGAAAAATATTCGTAAGTAACAAATGAATTAAAGAATCACAATCTACATAATAAATTAAAATATAAACAAAAATACCACCCATCAAATATGTCTTATAATTGCTTCATACTACATTAAGTTCCACAGTTTTAATGTATGTGTTTTGTTGTAGTCTTTACGTTACTGAGGACAGAACCCAGGACTTTGCATACACTAGGCTACACCATTCCACTACATTTTCAACCTTAATGCATTTGCAAATTTCTTTGAGATTGATCTGTTAGCTGTGGGTCTAGGGGAACGAACTGTTTACCACACCTGTTTTCTTGTGTTGTTTTTGCCTTCAAGTAGCAAATTCAACTCACCTTCAATTTTCTTTCTTTCTTTGTTTTTGTTTTTGGGTTTTTTGAGACAAGGTTTCTCTGTGTAGCTCTGGCTATTCTGGAACTTGCTCTGCTGACCAGGCTGGCCTCAACTCACGATCTGCCTGACTCTGCCTCCTGAGTACTAGGATTAAAGGCCTAAGCAATCATGCCCAGCTCACCTTCAATTTTCAATCAAAGGAGCCCTGGTTGTGGAGGTGGTCCCCAAAGGGTAGATTGCCCGAATTTGGAAGGAACCTCTCTATACTTACAATTCTGACTTTTTTTCAAGTGATTCTTGGGGCCTCACAACCAAGCCAGCCCTTCTGGGGCAGCTGGAGTTTTACTAGTCCTCTTTGCAAGAACGGATGGAAGCATTTTGTGGTCCCTAGCCTTCTGCGGAGAATAAAATCTCAGTGTCGGCCCCTGCTTATGGCATCTTCGTCTTTGGCACTCCGTTGGAAGTAGTGTGTCACTGGAGGTGGCCTTGGAGGGCTTGAAGACATGTGGCCCTCTGAGCTTGCTCTTTCTGCCTTTGTATGTGGTTTGAAGAGGTAAACCCTCAGCTTCCCGTGCTAGTCATCATGCCTCCTGCGTGGACTCTTATCCCTCCAGAACCAAAAGCCCTCCAAACCCTCCCTTCTGTAAGCTGCCTTGGTCATGGTAGTCTATCATAGCAACAGAAAAGTAACAAGGGGCAATATCTCTTATCTTATAACTCTCTTCCTAGTTCCAGTAAATTTACAACCACCATGTAATTTTTTTTGTAAAAAGAAACTGCTTTGTTTAACCAGACAGTGGTGGTACATGCCTTCAATCCCAGCACTGGGGAAGCAGAGGCAGATGGATCTCTGTCCAGTCTACAGAGTGAGTTCCAGAACAGCTAGAGTTACAACAGAGAAACCCTGTCTCCAAAATCAAAAAAGAAAAAGAAACTGGTTTCAAAAGGAATTGTTTTAGAGATGCTGCACTCAAAAAAAGTGGTGTGTTTAGAATATAATTCATTTTTAATGAGAAAACAAGCAAGATAGTAAAGCCAGTTCATAGTAAGCTAGGGTCTGAAATATCATGCACACACTTATTCAACGGAGAAACTGGAATAAGACCGCATTGGTAATGCTGAGTAATATTCAAGAGAATAAGACTAATCTTGGGAGAGGTCTATACTGTTTGATCAAAGTCATTTGCATTCATGTCAACTGACAGAGAAAGCTTCCAATGCACCCAGTTTACACAAGGAATACTCACATTCTCCAAAGGGTAGGAGATGACACTGCCTGTGGGGAGAGCCAGTCTGTCCACTCCCTTCACCATCACCAGAATGGTGGCCCGTGGCCGGTGGAATAGGTTACCCACAGCAAGCCCCGGCCAAGACAGGTCCTAAATGTCAAAGTGCACAAGACAGTGCTTAATTATCAAGTATGGAAACCATCTCTATAGCAACATCTCATAACCGAAGTTCTGGGATGACACTGGCTCGGAACATTCATCGGGGAAGTAAGTATCTTATTAAAGGCAACAGCTACAATGTTGCAGGGGCATGAATCTCTACGTTCTTCACTTTCTTAAAATTGTACTTATTAGAAAGTTAGCTCACAACTTCTGGGTAAAAAAAAAAAAAAAATCAAGCAAGTAAACAAAACCCACGTGCTTTGCATTTTCCAGACTGTGAACTGTTGTTTTCTTCCCCTACACCATTTTTTACCTTTCTGCACAGCATCATTTTTACCTTGCAAGTGACAGCAAGAACCGTCAAAATGTTCTCTCTTGACTGAGCACTTTATCTATAAAATTCCTGTTAACAGTGACTCATGCTGGCTTACTAGTAATTATTTCTGAAGCTTATTTTAACAGCCATTTGTAGTCAAATTTAAGGTAGAGAGAACTAGCTACAAATTTCATCCCTCAGTGTAAACAACCAATCCTGCTCGCTCTGGTTGTCCAAAGAAACCGGAGCTCTTGGGCTGCATCCTTAGCCCAACTGCCAAGCAGTACCCAGGAAGAGCTGCTGGTTTTGAGAGTGCTTAGGGTCTAGAAGTGACTGGTAATATCAGCAGTCAACTAAAAAAGTGGCAGCAAGTTTAACAGCAACACAGAGCATGTGACATCGCCTCCTCCTAAGCTCTGAGCTTCAGGTCTCTTGGACTGAATGGATCCAGACCCCTCTACTACAGTCCCATCAGTAGTCAGGGACTACCACAGGTCATAGCTTCACTCTAGGGATCCACAGGCCCTGGCTGCATTATTCTAACCTCATGTAAGATGTGTAAGCATTTTAGCATTTGTAGCAAATCTATTACCTGCAGTGGGAAAAAAAATGACACAGCCTATTAATAGCAGCACACCTGTAATATACAAATTACTACATGTCAATTAAAACTAAAAATATACAGCCGGGTGGTGGTGGCGCACACCTTTAATCCCAGCACTCGGGAGACAGAGGCAGGAGGATCTCTGTGAGTTTGAGGCCAGCCTGGTCTCCAGAGTGAGTTCCAGGACAGCCAGAGTTACATAGTGAGACCCTGTCTCAAAAAAACAAAAACAACAAAATAAAAATAAAAAGCAGTTACAACCATTTTTAAGTACACATACTTCCTTCACAGAGAAGCCCATGGACAGTGCAGCCACATCTGGGATTCGATCTCCTGGTATAGGCCAATTTCCATTTCGGAAAACAACAGACCCTGGTGATCTTAATATGCTAAATTCATTCCCTAAAGCACCTGGGGAAGAAAGCAGATTTGTAAATGAATTATCATCATTAGAAATATTTCCCTTCCACCTTGAAGTTTATTAAATGTAATAATACATTTCCCCCACTCCTTACTGGCTGAACATGCTAACTTATGTTTGGACAAAATACTGAATCCTAAATTTGGAGAAATCTGGGGTGGGATGCTAGGGCTGGAAGGCAAGTCTTCACGGCACAGGTGCATGTGCTACAGAAGACTGGAAACAGCCCAGTCCCAGATTGGCTATACTCCAAGTCCCATTAACAATCCCCCCTCCCCTGCCAAAAGCATCACTCTAAAAATTTCAGTACATATATTCTGCTGGAACAGGGTACGTGTGTAACTATGCAAGAGGATTTTCTTTTTAAAATTTTAAATTCGTAAATATTAACTGCATTGTTGAGCTTCATTCTGGTAGTTTTATAGATATATAATGAATTATGATCATATTCACCCCTTACCTTCTCTTGCCTCCCCTATTCTCACTGACCCTTTTCTTTCCTCTTCCTGACGAGTCCCCTTTCTATTTTTATGTCTTTTTTGGAGGAAGTGAACCAATGACTTTTAATAAGGTCTGCAGACAGGAGCACGGGTGAAGGATTATTTACAGGTGTATGGGTACCATACTATACTTACCAGTGGCTACACCAAGAAAATCCCCCCAAATCCCGAAACCATTAACTGCCTATAGTTCCTATATGGTTGAAGCCTCATGATACTCACTCCCCCAGCTACTGCTAACTGCCTATAAACCATCAGGGAGGGGTGAGGCTTCCCGAGCCCTCCACAGTACATGGCAAGAAGCTGATAGGCCCAATCTTGTGCATCTAATTACAACTGCTGTGGGATCAAGAGTGCCACGACCATATATTATGCCTGGAATACAGTGTTCCACAACACTCCACCCCCTCTGCTGGTTCTTACATTATTTTGATGTATTTGTTTATTTTATATACACAAGTATTTGTCTGCATGTATGTCTGTGTACCTTGTGTATGCTTGGTGCCCTCAGAGGCCAATAGAAGGAATAGGGCACCCTAGAATTAGAGATTCAGATGGTTGTGGGCCACCATGTGGGTACTAGTAACTGAACCCAGGTCCTCTGGAAGACCAGTGAGTGCTCTTAACTATTGAGCTTCTCTCTAGTCCCCAGGCTCTTACATGCTCTCTGCCCTTTTCCTCACAATGTCCCCTGAGCCCTGGAGGAGTGAAAGAGGGTTTTTTTCTAACAATGTAGACACCCTCCTACAGATGGACCTTAACAGGGGAACATGACAGTTTAGCAAGATTTAGAAAACAATGACAGTTCTTTAGAATTTAGAAAGCAAAAAGCCAAAGCTCTGATACTAAAAAAGGAGGAAATGTGAAATCTTTGAATTATTCTGCCATAAAACATCTCTATAATATGCAAATAGTGACATTCCTATTTTACTATTCCTATTTATAAGACTCTGGAAGGCCAGTACATCTTTATAGATTTAGTGTATCTTAGGATACAGTGTGTTTCCTTATGTCTCATAGGCAACTTAGTGAAATAAGGACTGTCAGGCAAGTGTGTGTACATGTGTGCGCAAGAGTTACTGTAGGAAGAAACAACGGGGTGAAAAGACATTTTTTCAGGTACTGTTTTTGGGTACACCTGGCTGTGGGGAAATCTTGTAAATAACCAGTGACTCTTAATGAGCGCTTACTGAGAATTAACCTGTACCCAATGTAAACACCTGGCCGAGGCAATCGATGTTAAAAGTACCTTGCCCCTAATGACTCTCATGTTAAAAATCATTTGTTACAGTAATGTTAATAAGGGAGCCTTATCATCCTTACAGCCAATCAGCAACAAGTGACTCCGAGCACACCTGGAGACCTTGAATTATTTGGGCGCGCTGGAAATGGTGCCAGATAGTCAGCTAAACCTGCAAAGGTGGTATTGTTTTCTTCATTAAACAAAGGAATAGCTTCTGTATCTTTTGGGGAAGGTCAATTAGAATTGTCTTAACAATAAAACACTTCAGCAAGTTAGCTTGGAGTCCTGTCTTGAGGTTGGCTCCCTGTTTTTTGGCTTCAGCTTCAAAGTTAGCATCCTGGAAATGGCTCTCTGTTCCTTATTGTTCCCAGGCATAACACAGAACACTCACATACTACCAGTTGAGATATAAAGCATTTCAGTCTTCAGAAAACAAAGTCCAGGAATAGTGTTTTCAGTTGACACACCAGGAAGGTGAGAAAAAGTACCTTGTAATCACTAACTAGTCAGTGTATGGCACTGACAGCTAAAACATGAAAGGACAAAAGGAAAAGGGACTGATTTAAAGTCCCTAATGCTCCCAAAGGATGGAGTATTTGGCCTGTTCGCCAATGTTTGAATGCTCTGTTTTGTCTTTGAGGTGCTGGAGATGAACCACAAGGTTTGAAGCATGCTAAGGCAAGCACCCCATCTCTGAGCAGCGCCCCTCCCCCCGAATGACAAGTAGTTAATGGAAACTTTTGGGTTCCTATGAAAAACTTAGTTCTAAGTCCACAACCAATCTCGGCCAGGCCTACTATGGGAAAATGAGGCTTTGGTAAAAGGCATCAGGGTATTCCCTTGACCTCAAGAAAGAAATCCTCAAGCCTATATGCTATGTGAAAGAATCAGGAAGCAACAACAGTTCAGTGTTTTGGTTTTGCAGTGTTGACAGTAAATAAAAGGCCTCAGGCTGGTACTGAGACAGTAGGACCAGTTTCAGTCCAGGGCCAGAGAGAGAATTTCTAAACTTTTAGCAGCTGAAGGCAAATGAAAAACTTAGTAGAATGGGATGGCCACCTGTATCCAACAGATATCTTGGTTTATTACCAGTAGTAGTACTGTACAGAGCCTTCAGGGCAAAATTCAAAATGTAGCGCCTCAGGCATCTTGACAGCCTTACTCTGTGAAGGTTGAGAAAACAGGCAAGAGGTCCATACTTTCCAAGCACAGCACACCTTTCAGGAACCTATCTGGCCTTGGAGATAGCTTTGTTCTGAGATGTGGCCCCAGGCCTCCAACCCCCAGGAGGCGGCAAGATGGAATGGCCTCGCCTTTGCGGTTAGATTCCACCGACTGCAACTGCACAGCACTCCTTCCGGAGCCCACCACTCAGAAACCCTTGGTTAAGTTCACAGGAGAGGTGACCTTGTCCACACTACTGCACACCGCAGGCATCACAGCCGAGTGGATGCCTGGCAGAAAGCCAGATGTCCTTTACTCCAGTGCTATCATGGAGGAAATGCTACCTCAATTTACAAACACTGTCCAGAAGTCGGCTCCATTCTCCCAGCATTCTAGGGTTTTGTTTTTTTTTTTTAACACAACACAACACAGCGCGCGCACACACACACACACACACACACACCTTTGAAACAGGCTTCCTAACCCCAACTCCCTTTGGAGGGGAGATGTCCAACTACCCATTCCCAGAGGTCACCTAAGACCATCTGCATAGCAGATATTTATGATTCATAACAGTAGCAAAATGACAATTATGAAGTGGCAACAAAAGTCATGTTATGGTTGGCGGTCACCACAGCATGAGGAACTGTATTGAAGGGTCCCGGCATTAGGAAGGTTGAGAGCCACTGCTCACAGAGAAAGTCTAGAGAGTCCAAGCCACCTGCTTGCCCTCTTCATCCAAAGACCCTAGCCGTATCTCTCCACTAGTCATGAGGGAAAAATACCTAGTCTAACACGATCTTCTATGTGGCTTGCTTACAGACTTTCATTCATCCGCCTAAGAAATCATTCATTTATCATTTATTAAGCAAGTCTTGTGACAGACAACACATCAAGAGTAAGTGACTATACGAAAGTAGGCACAAAAAAGATGTCCCTGCAGAATGTAAGTTACTGGAAGGCAGGGATTTCAGTGTATCTTGCTCACACATTCACAGGGCTGAGAACAGCACCAGACACGCACTGGTCACTCAGTAAATGCTTGCTGAGTTGATGAGCGAATGAAGTCATACCCAGAGCTAACAATTTCCTCCTCTCATCAGCACAAAAACAAATCCTAGGCGCTGCCATTCTAAACTTAGAACCACAGAAAACCCTACCAGTGTCCTGCCAAAACCCAAAGCGTCCCTAAATCAAATATGCTTCCCTTCAGGGGAACTGTCCAGTCCCTCCTCGGCTTTTCTACTTCATCTTATGCTGCCTGCTTTGCCCTCCCAGTCTCTGCCCACACTGCTGAAACAGTGCCCCAGATCCTAAACCACAGCTCTCCGCTCTTAATTACCTAACTTCCCCACGCCTCACACACTGGCCAGTCCCCCTTTGAAATCCCATCTTGGCGTTCAGGAAGACCAGGCCCTCGGTCTTCCTTCTAATTCCTTGACTCCTGGTGTGCTTTCCTGTTCCATCCTTTAAAGCTGTGGTGCCAGACTTTGGATATCAGCTCTTTCAGCATACAAATGGAAGGTAGCCCGAATGTCTACCTGTCTATATAATATATATGGTACACATATGTACAATAATTGGTTACAAATCTATTACAAAACACATAAAAAAGAACTTTTAACCTCCATAGTTTTCCTGCCAATGTAAGCATAAGAAAACATGATATAAACCCGAGTTTAAAACATCTCACCATTCCTATTTAAAATAAAAGGGTTTAAGAAAAAAAAAGACACACATAAAAATTCTAGTACATTCTCCTAATACTTACTCCACTTGAAAGATCAGAGAACTCAATTCTATGCCATGCTCCCCGACTGAGCCCATCTACCCCTAAGGCTAAAACACTGCCAGCTCCCAGATTTTTATTCCCAGTCTAGATCTCCCCGATCTTAGGCCCACATACTCAACATTCCATTGCTTTTCCCTTCTAAGTCTCACTGCCCCCTTAAACCCAACAGTTGGTTTGAACCTGGATTCGCTACCTTTCCGCCGACTTCTCCTGCAGTCTCTCTTCCGCCAGTTGCTTGAGTAATTCGTCTCTCAGTTCTTCTGCAGCACCACAGCTATCCAGCCATTGCTTTCAGCTGTTTTTCCTTATGATTTCCTGAGTCCCACCCGCCATGTGCGTCCCTCACCAGGTTTGCTACAGCCTGTGATACTTTCAAAATACAAATCTGTTCATTCATCCCTCTGCCTAAATGCCTGAGCTCACTGCCTGGGGCCTTGCAGGGAAATCTAAAATGTTCCCTGGACATCTCACCAACCTGATTTCTGAGATCTCAACCAACTCTCTGCTCTTCAGCTCTCATATCTCTGTGCTCATATGCATATGCTGCCCTACCTAAATTATCTCCCCCATCTCAACTTGTCACGTATTTTTCTTGGGAAATTTTTTCGCCTCCGTGGGGAAAGTTTCTGGAGCGTCTCCAATCTGTGTTTGAGAGTTAGTGTCCCTCCCTATAAGGGAACTCCACTGTCTTGGGCAGTGGGCTTCTATGAATGGTAGGTGGAGTCAATAACTTAAAAGGGGTAGGGTGAGGCTGCTTCTATCCTCTAAGATCTCAATTACCAAAATCAACTCCCTCCTCTACAAATTCCAACGTGTTAGCTCCCAGCCCTTCTTCTCCAAGGTAAATCTCTGAAATTTTTCAAATAGACCTCAGAACATGGTATCCACAGCCCAAGTTGCATAGTTCTCTCTAGTTTTCTAACACTGTTTTAAAGTAAACAGTGAGATCATAGCTCTTAAAGATGTTTTCCACTAAATCACACTTAGTCATTGCGGAAATTAATACTGGATCCTCACCTGACAAGACCCAGCAATGCAGAAACTCAGACTATTATATGAACTAGACCCATTTTAGCAAGCATGCCCAAACCACGTAGAGAAACGATCATTTTATCTCAGACAAAAACAAAAAGCCTAAACCCCAGTGACTCACAATGGCATAAGCTCAACACAGTGGCATTCAGAAGGCAGAGACAGGCAGATCTCTGAGTTCACCGCCAGCCAGGACTTCAAAAAAATGTCAGGCATGATAGTAAAACATGGAACGTCAACAGCTGTCCAGATAAACCACGGGGTCAATGGGAATGTTCTGTTTTTAACTTTGAAAACTGAATTAAAACAGAATCTTCCCGAAGTACATTTGTGTGTGCATGCACACGTATGTATACGCATGTATGTGGAATCTGAGGTCAACCTCCAGTGTGTCTCTCCCCAGGAATTGCTCACCTGGTTTTCTCAGACAGGGTGCCTCATTGGGATGTGAGCTCATCCATCAGGCTACTGTGGCCAGCAAGGAACTTCTGGTGATCCACCAGTCTCCACCTCTCCAGACCCGAAATTTTAAGCTTTTTATATGGGTGCTGGGGTGCAAACTTGTGTCCTCATGCTTTTGTGGCAAGCACTTACCAAGTTTCCAAATCCCCCAAATATCTTGATAAATAAATCAGAATGGCCTTTCCAGAGCCAACAAATGAAATGAAAAAGACCCTAACACTTTGGAGGCCTGAAAATAATTGTAACTATTAACAAAGAACATTGAGGACCTCCAGGGGTTGAGAAGAGCATTAGTTTTAAAAAAAACATCACTAGCCTTTTTCACTTCAACTGCCATTCCAGAAGTGGGACCTCTCAGCATCTTACACAGTGCAAGCACAAGGTATCCTTGACATGAAACACCCATTTCTCCAAGTTGTTCTCCACCTGACTTTTTTTTTTTTTTTTTTGGTTTTTCAAGAGGATTTCCCTGTGTAGCCCTGGCTGTCCTGGAACTCATCTGTAGACCAGGCTGACCACCAACTCACAGAGATTCTCCTGCCTCTGCCTCCAGAGTGCTACTGAGTACCACAGCTCTCTACTCCACTTGACTTCTTGATCCCTACTGTCTACAACCCCAATCTCAGCCTCACCATACCCCAGGTGGTCACACAGCATTCCCTGTGCCCTAACACATATAGTGGAAAGACATCCCGTACTTGGAGGTCAGCGGATATGCCTTCAAATCCAGCTTTGATAATACTCTGATGCCTTGATTTATCACTGCCAAATGAAGATACTCTCTTCTAAAGATTTCTGTAAAATGAACTGCATTACCACATGATACACAAGCCACAGGCCAAATATTAGCTCATTTTCACTCTTCTTGTTCCATGTGAGAGAACCAAGGTTCCATTTAGAAAGCTACCATTTGTTTGACATGTGACCCTAAAACCATGACTCACACCCTAGTCTCCAAATTCTTCAAATTGGGAACTAAGATCAATACTACAAATTGCGTTCACCCGAAGAAATAATCATATAGAGAAATGTACATATACGATGGAGGCAAATATGAGGGAGGCAAGATTTCATCCGTTGTTAATAACAACCATTTGAAAGGGGAAAAAAAAAAAAAAAAGCAGCCGGCGGCAGTTAAGTCACTAGCTGACCTTCCCTTTTTGGTAGTGGGCTGCGGCTCAACGGTGCACTGAGAAATGCAGCCCCGTCCTCCAAAGGCCCTCAAACGGTGAAGGAGTGGTCGGGCAGACGGGAAGACAGGGACCAAACCGGCGACGCGCTTTTCCCCAAAAGGCTGATGCCGGCCCCGGAGCCCCCCAGGTGGCCCTGCCCTGCCCCGGAGACCACAAGGCCGCGCTGCCTGGGCTAGATCAAGGACCAGAACCCCGAAGAGGGCCGCCAAGCCCAGGCCGCCCCCACTGTGGCCCCCGCCCGCAGCCGCGCCCGCCCAGGACGCTCGCTCCCCGCAGCCTCCCGCAGTGCGCCCGCTGCTCACCCGCCACCAGCAAGGACAGAAGAGCCATGAGCATAGCCATGGTACCACAGCGGCTGAAGCGAAGATGGGTCACGAAAAGAAACGCCGGGACTAGAGGCAGCACGGCAACCCTAGGGAGTGACGCGCTCCCTAAGGTTCCGATTCCCAGGCTCCTCCCCTTTAGCCGCTCAAAGACGAGGTCTCGGCCAATCGCCAAATACGCCGCCACACGAGAAAGACGTAACCGGGAAAACGTCAACGATCGGGGCGAGGCCTAACATGATGGATGGAATGCTCCGCCAATAGAAGTCAGCAATTTTAAGAGCGGGGCGGTCCCTCCACCCCCGCTCCCCCCTCCCTCGCCGGGCCACAATGACCAGTCACGAGATGAAGGGTAGGGCCAGCCGTAAAAGCAGGTGGCCCCACCGGTAGCAGGTTTTCCAGACTCCCACAGTGAGGCTACCTCCCGGGTGTGGACCCTTTGTCCAGCCTTCGGTGATTCTTCAAGCTAGGTGTCCGTCTTTCCGGACCTCGTGTGCCTCGTGCCTCGGCCCGCTGAGAATGACAGCTGTGGAAGCGCTGGGCTAGCTCAGGTTTTGCTCTACCGAGTGCACAGACTTTGATCACCTGGTGCCTGCCTAGTAGAGGTGTTACTTAAAATATAGGACTCCTGCTTGATTTTGAGTTGTAAAAAAAATAATTTTAGTGTGTCTGGAATATTTATTTTATATATACTAAAATAAGTATCCCTTGTCTGAAAGTTAAATATAACTGGGTATCCTCCTGGTTTTTGATTTTCTGTATCAAACAACCCTGCCTCCAAACACTGCGATTTACAAAGGAGTGATCCGACAGAATATAACTTTAGCCATTCCTCCCTTGGTTTCTAATATGAGCAAGGTGCTCAGGGAGGATATACGAAGGCTAGACCTACTAATTAGACTAGGATCATCCCTACATCTCATATGCTCTTATCTATGATTTAAGGCAAGAAGTGACACTGTCCAGCATCTGTGGTTAGAAAACAATGCCCCAGTAGATGACCTTGAAAGATGAATATGATTTTAATATATAAGTGGTGGGGGTGAGAAGATCCAGGTAAGCAAAAAGTACAGCATATATGGCAGGGAGAATGTCTTCTCTGGTTGAACTTTTAACTGTTTAGGTTGACAAAAGAGATCTTATAGGGTAGAAGGACAGAGCTAAAATTTTAGGGTTTTTTTTTTCAATTCTGAAGGTGGAACCCCAGGGCTTTGAACAATCTAAGCAAGTGATCTACCACTGAGATATACCTCAGCTAGAAAACTATTTTTTAATATCTTGACTTGCACACAGAACTACAATTCATTCAGTACAAATGGAAAGCCACCAAAGGTGGTTAAACACTGTTCGATGCACAGATATAAGGTAGATACGGTAGAGGGGAAAAGGCTCGCTGATTCTCAATTTACAGTCTCTGTTTTCTTCTTGAAATTGACAGAGAACAAAAAGAACCACAGCAGCTCCAGGAGTTTTCCAGGTAAAAGTTAGCCAACCTAAGAACTAGACTCAAAAGTACACACCCCGAATACTCAAATGCAATATCCAGAAACCACTATATTTACCAAAGCCACTGTCAATTTATAATGCAGTCTGGATTTTCTCACTCAACCTCAGGAAGCTCCTTACTCTCAACTTCGTGTTTTTGTCAGACAGAGAATTTGCACAAATGTGACTCTAAAGAAATCTGAAACAGGTGTGTGTGTGTGTGTGTGTTTCTATTAGAAATGTAAAATTATTATATTAGATCCGAAATGTCTAAAGCAGCTAATTTCAAAAACAAACTGTGTTATGACTAGCCTTTATTCATTTAAAAATATGTTTTCAAGGGCCCAGGAGATGGCACAAGCTGTGCAAGCCTGAAAACCCAAGTTTGATCCTCGAGCCCATCTGGCCATGGTGGTGTGCATCCCAGTACTCCTGTGCTGAAGTGGGAGGCAGAGACAGGAGAATCATCTGGACATTCCAGGGCCAGCGAGCCTTTAGTACACAGCATAGCATCAGAAACAAGAAAGACCCTGCCCCAACAAGGTGGGAGACTAGGACCAACACCTGGAAGTTCTCCTCTAACCCCTGCCCCACACGCCACAATAAATAGATAAATAAAATATAATCTAACATAAAGTCCCTTCTGTGTACGCCAACTAAAATTCCATTCTTTGTCTATCCTGCTGCGTGTCTGGAGAACAGGTTTGGGCTGGTGGCCCTGCAAGAGTGTATCTAAATGAATCTTATTTAGGGCTATAGTCAGGTAGAGTAGAACAGAGCTCCCGCAATTTCAACCTAAAGAAACATATCGCCTTTTTCTGATCTTAAAAGAATTCTAGGACATTTTGATTCATTTTCATTTGAGAAATAGCAAAAAAAAAAAAAAAAAAAAAAAAAAAAAGACCCAACCCTATAAGCAGATTAGAATATTAAAAAGCCACTCACATGTCACTCTTTCATTCTGTGTTAAGAAGTACCTTATCTTTAAAAAAATTGTGAGTCTTTTACACCGAAGATCTCTTTTCAGCTGAGGTATCACAGAGGCATTTGAATTCAGCAGGATAAGCACTGTACTAGCAAGCCTTCGCTTTGTGGCATAGATGGAGATGCTAAAACCCAGCGGAGGGCGAATGTCCTCAAGGGCACAGAAGGACTCGTCAGCAGTTCTGCTTTATGAACACAGCCCTCTGACTCAGTCTTTAGTGCTCAGTAAAGAACTGGTGATGTACAATTCACTTTTCCACGGAAACATTTGGAGTTGAAAATGTGGCAGGAGAGTATGTGCAGTAATGATCAAAATAGTATCACAGAAAAAGCCTTCTACCTTATCAATATCAACACAACTCCCTCAACCCAGGCCAGAGAGCCTAGACTCCAGCCATCCACTGCCCTAAGGGGAGACAGGAAACAAAGGCGCCTTTCAAAACTTGAGGACTGGGGCTGGGGCTGAAGAAATACCCTAGCAGTTAAGATAGCTTACAGAGGACCGGAGATAGTTTTGGTTCCCTATACCCACATCAGTTCCGTGGTTTCCAATGCCCTATTTTAGCCTCCAAAGACACCTCCATGGACATGTGAACATCCGAGTGCATTTGAATACCAGTGGACACGTGAATACCACACACAAAAAGGTGGGTCTTTAAAAATGATGATCAGCGCTGTGTTTCTGCCTTCTGGTCAGCAGCCTTCGATGGAGCCGATCCTGCTGCCCGTGTTCTTTCTTGCCATTCTTAGAAACCAGGAGCCTAAATCAACCTTTACTCTCTTGGGTTGTTTCTGTTAGGTATGGGGTCACTATTATGCAAAAGTGACTAATATTACCGCATCCAACCCATGGGGGGAAATATGGAACGGTTTCTAAGAGATGAGTTCTAAAACTACTACTTGAAAATGTCAAGACACCAAAAAAAATAAGGCAAAGGAGTAACTGCCACAGCCAAGAGGCGCCTAAGGAGACTTGGTGGCTAAATGTACTAATGGGGTCCTGCATCAGGTAAACGCAGTCTGAATAAAGCAGGGACTTTGGTTAATGATAATGTATGCATATTGGACCATTAACTGTGACAAATGGGCATATTAATACAAATAACAGGAAAGACTTGCTGTGAGGTATACAAGGCATCTCTGTAGTATCTTGTCAAATTTTCTATAAATGCCAAAATACTCTTTAACAAACAAAGGAACTACCGTAAAGTAAGTAAAAATACTAGGCAAAGAGGGTAGGGGAGGAGAGACAAGCTGTTTCCAAAATACATGGAGCACACAGAGAACTCAGTGAGCAAAGGTGTTAGAAAGATGGTTAGCAGACTTGCAGAAGCACTCTACAAAAGAGGAAATGCAAAGGCCAGTTACATGGAATTACAAGCGGCTCAGTCTTGGTATTTGTTATGGAAAAGCAAGCTTGATGTCCTGAGATGCCACAGTATGTTACCAGATTGACAAAAATTAGTGAGTCTGACCATACCACATGTAGGCAAAGATTCTGAGTCAATAGAAAGCTCTATCTATCTATCTATCTATTCATTTATTTCTATCTATTCATTTATTTAATTTTGAGACAGGCTCTAACTATATAACCCTGTAGCTCTGAAACTCATGATGTAAACCAGGCTGGCCTCCAACTCAAGAGATTCCTCTCTGCCTCCGCCTCTGCCTCCGCCTCCACCTCTGCCCCCGCCTCCACCTCTGCCCCCAAGTGCTAGGATTAAAGACATGCACCACCATAAGCCCTTTTAGGTTCTTTATAGCATGCTTCCACTGATGGATCTCTGCTTTCTCACTCATTCATTTTTTAGGTGCTTCAGTGTGTGTGTGTGTGTGTGTGTGTGTGTGTGTGTTTACACACACACGCATGTACGCTCACCTATGTATGTACATATGTAGGTCAGAGATGTTTATGTCCAATGTCTTCTTCAATTGCTCACCTTATTTTTTGAGTCAGATTTTTTCTAACCTGGAGTTTGCCGCATTGAATAGACTGGCTGTCAAGTGAACCCCAGGGGGACCCTTTTGTCTCTGCCCTCTCAGTGCTGCGATTACAGTGCGCACTGCTGTACACGATTTTTATGTAGGTGCTGGGGATGTGATCAGATCTTTATGCAAGTACTTCACTACACTGAGCCATCTCCCTGTCAATATTTGTATCTAACAACAGCAAAATTGTGATGACTCAAAAGCCATTTGATGTCTCTGCAATGCACATGTGGCTGCTGACTTATCTAAGACAGGTCATGCACATAAATTGGCACCTACAAGGTGTGCCAGGAACTCAGCATCCATTTCCACCTCCTCACATACACACCTATTTTATCTCTCACAGCTCAGATTGGAAAGCTAAAAACTACATTACCCAGACTCCTTTTCTCTGGAGGTTTACAGGTATGGTTTGAATTTCAGTGTTGGGATGCGTTTTTTTGGTTTTGTTTTGTTTGTGATATTTTGGGAGGCAAAAGCAAGACAGAAGCCATGCTCCTGCTGTTGTGACACAGGATAACGGGATGAGGCAAATGCTCCAGACACCATTGTCAGGTCCCAAAGAAACCTGGGACTAGTCTCTCTCAGCACCTGTGGCTCCTCCCAGCACTTCTCAACCCACCCCCAACGCTAAACCTCTCCAGCCCAGGGGCTGGGCTTCCCTTCCCTTCCCCCAGTTTCTCATTCCTGTATAAACCAGCCATGAGCACTCTAGGCTGGCTCTTGGCCTCTCTTGGTCCTCCAAGCCCGCTCTCCTCCCCTCCCCTTCCTATCCCCTCCCCTCTCCTGTCCTTTCCTTCTCTCACTCTTCCGGGTCCCTCTCTCCTCTCAATGGCCTGGATTATTCAGATGGCCATATTCAGTCTGGACTCTTCTAGATGCCTCTGGCTGTTCTCTCCCTCATATCTACAATAAAGCCTTTCTTCTCAACCATACCTAGGAGTGGTCATGTCCTCATTTTCATTCAACCACATGGAAGCAAATGGCTGCTTCCTAATCTCTGGACTGCAGCTGAAGCCGTGTGATTTTGAAACCAAAGACAGTCCCTTAACTTCTGCTCCTTGGGCCTTTGCGGTGACTTTTTCAGCAACTTCAATTCTCAGCCTGCAGTCTTTCTGCTTGAAATATTTTGTTTTCCTGATTATACCCCTACTAAGCAGAGGGTAATCTCATACAAGTTTCCGCGGATGTTTTATCTAATTGAGCCACTGGCTATTGATTCTCATAATTTTGGAATAGTTCTACATGCACGCAAACAAACAAAAAAAAACAAATGAATTAAACTATGATAATAGACTATGCACTGTTTTGAGGATAAGTGAGGCAGACTTGGAAGAGACATAAGGGAACTTGCTGGGATACTGGAAATTTTCGAGCCTCCCTAGCCAGAAGCTTGGCGCCCCACACCCCCCAAGGTTGGCGCCCCCGCCCCCCGAAGCTTGGCGCCCTGCGGAAACAGCTTCCGGCCCCTAGGAAGTTTTGTACTGGGAGCTTCCGGTGGTGTTGTGCGCCCTGAGCTTTTCCCACCGACGTGCTTTCCCGACAGCCCAAAAGTGCGCTTTAACTACAGGCAATACGGTGTATGTTATTTACCTTACGCTTGAGTACAGCTCGGTGGCAGAGTAATTGCTTAAGCAGGGCAGGAGTTCAACCACAGAACCACCGCGAACACACAAAATAAAAAATAAATAGAAATAAAAACACAAAAATCCCGGCACCTTTTCGGCCCAGTTACTCTCCACAGAAACTTACACACCATTAGTTACCTAGATTTAGAAACACCACGCTTTCACCTATGGCAATACACACACACACACACACACACACACACACACACACACACACACACGTCCTTTGTGTGTGTCAGAGGATGATAATCCCCTTTCCTGCTTTTCTGTTCTTTTCTTAATGCTTCTTACTCCATCAGCTAGTAAGACGGCTCAGCAGGTAAAAGCGCTTGCCATGCAACTCTCATGATCTGAATTCCATGCTCAGAACCCAAGCCGGATGTGGAACGCATCTGTAATTCCAGTCCCAGCCGATAAGTTACCCTGTGGTGAGAACAGTGTTCTTTGTAAGCTTCCAGAGTGGCAGGTGTGCTTCCGGCGTTCTTTATTTCTCTCTTGAGAATTTCTTTAGGGTTTGGTAAATTCCTTTAGCTGATTCCACATTGCTTTTATTTATTGAGATACCAAATGTCCTCTATCACTCTCTCCTTCATTATCACGAGATAGGTTCTCACACCAAACCTGGAGCTTGCTGGGGTTTGGCAAGGCTAGCTGGCCAGCAAGCTCCAAGGATCCTCCTGCCGCTGTACCCTGAGCCCTGGGATTACTTACAAGTGCAGACAACTCCATCTGGCTTTTCACATGCGTGCTTAGTATCCAAGCCCAGCTCCTTCTCAAACTTCTGCAGCCAGCATCTTCAATGAGCCACCCCAGCCCTCCAAATACCACAATTTTCTTCCAGCCACATTAGATGTCTTAACAGTGACCATAGTTTAATCTGCACAAAGGCTACTAGAAATTAACACCTCTTAGGCTGGGAGTTTATCTCAGTGGTAGAGTGCTTCCCTGGCTGTAGATTGCCCTGGACAAACAGTTTATTGTTAAATTGAGAAACATGCTGCACTCTTTTAGACATACGCCTCACTTTTGCACAGACAGGGTAGTGTAATCTGGACTGGCAAGTAGTCTGTGCTCGGTGACGCCTAAGGCTAGATCTGTGATGGCGATCCAGGTTTGGTAGCTCTTGCCAGGAGACTGAGCCAGAAGGATGGTGTGTTTTAGGGCAGCTTGGACTACATAGTGAAACTCTGTCTCAGAAGAGGCCAAATAGTAAACAAAATACCGAATTGCTTCTCTGTCCAGCCATGAATTTAGACTTTCTGCTTTTCGGATGCAATCTAAAAGACTGTGTCCCGTTTGTACAACACTGTAGTCACTGCACCAGTGATAACACTGTAGCCTCTGCCTCAATTATAACACTGTAGTCATTGCTCCACTTAGAACTGCATAGCCTCTGCCTCATAGTCCTCTGAGTCCAGGAAGAGTTTGTATAGCTGTAACTGTGTAAACTGCTTCTTTATATCTGGGTGGACGGTTTGGACCAGGCACCTGCTTTCACTAGAACTGAGTGCAAGGTAAGAAGTACCTTACCTTCCTCAGACTAATGGTGGCTGCAGGAGTGGCTCATGTATGCCAGACGGAAATGACTCTGGTTAGTTCACAATATAATGCCTAATAATTTTTTCCAAGCCTTTTTTCCACACACATTTAAAATGCAAAATCCAATATTTTGCACTTAGATGCAACACTATCTATTTAAAAATATCTTCATATTTTTAAATAATTGTACCCAGAACCGAGTGCTAGCTAATGCTAGGGCCTGAGTCTTTCCCTATACACGTTGAATAAAGTTTCTGGAAGATTTAACCAGGGAACGACAGTGTCAGAAGTTAGTCATAGATGGTGCTATTTTCCCAGTTCCTATTTGGGGTACTATTTCCAGATCTAATTGGCTTTTAACCTCTTTGGGTCAGTTTTAAAATGATTTGCCATCTTTGTTACAGGTATGGTTTTCTCCAAACAAATACAGAAGAAATCTTATCCCTACAAATTAATTTTTAAAACTAGGAAGGTCCAAATCTCAAATTGCCAGTATAGGGAGTTAAATATAATCTCTCACACTGAGAAATACACCTAATGCCACACTTAATAATTCAAGGTATCTAGTACAATCTGGAAGGATGTTAGGCCTACACTTCCTGTTTGTGGGGAGATATGGTTTCTTTGCTGCATTCTACAGTGCTCTGCCGATGAAGAAGGGAATCCGTAATAGTCCCCAAGAAGTGGCAAGTGCATCTTAATGGCAAAGGCTAGGAATGGCATCGTTCTAATTTACCGGAAATAGGCTCACCAAATAGAAAGCAATTTTAAATCCAATCTTTGGAGGCAAGAGATTAGAGTTGTTTGTTTGCTTCGCCTCCATTGCAGTGTTTTATAGCCTGTGTTTCTAAGAACTAGGTGAGATTTTGCAATACGACTAATTTATTTTGGAGTAAGCCTAATACTTACATTACCAGTCAAGCAGTCTATGTAATGCCATTTTAATACTAGACTCTTTAAGTTAGAGGGCATTTCGCTGAAGCAATAACCTACCTCTCTGTACCATACACTGGATATATAGTTGACTATAACTCCATGTTTTTTTTTTCCTGTGCTGGGTTGGATAACCCAGGGCCTGGCACAATCTGGGCAAATGTTCTCCCACTGTGCTACATCCAAATCCAAAATGTAACTTATTTCTTTCCTTAAATGAATCCTCTTACGATTTTTTTTTCCTCCTGCAGATTCCATTCCATACCACTCAACACACCTCTTCCTCCCCACCCCCAGCCAACTGAGAGTGAATTCTGTCTTTTCTGGCCCTTCAGAACATTTTATCTTTCATCTTTAAATGTATTTATATAGGGCCTCACTATGTAGCCCAGGTTGGTTTCAAACTCCCCATCCTCTTGGGCTCTAGTGGTTAAGTGTGTGCTGCACAAGTGTGATGACCTCAGTTCGATTCCAGAACCCACCAAAAAAGCCAGATGTGGAAGTGTGTCTTTGGAACTTCCACACTGGGCAGACAAACGCAGGTGAATCACTGGGGCACACTAGCAAAGCCAGCTGAGTTGAATTGATGGGCTCCAAGCCACTAAGATACCCTGTCTCAAAAGTAAAGTGGATGGCACCTGAGGAATGCTGTCTGGAATGCCTCTGGCTTTCACATTGCATGTGAACACACGTGCTTGTACACATTCACACACACATGCACATGCGCGCACCCCCCCCATCTCTTCATCCTTCTGCCTCAGCCTCCTGAATGCTGAGATTTGGGATGTGTGCCACTACTTTGTCATTCCTTACCTTAGATAGCTGAATACTTTCTCTGTTTGGAACTTCAATTGGTGCCTGAATGAGAGCATTTGCTTGTTCAAAGTTGTCCGGGTTCTGTTTGTAAGTTTATTCAGGGCAGCATCGTTAATAGTTGGATTGCACATATCTTGAAAGTGCACTGATGAAAGACTGCTAGTTAAATAACTTAGTGACAGCACCCTGGTGTTTGGGAGTTTGGTTTCAGGACACTCTTGAATAGTCAAATGCCCTTGGGTGCTTAAATCCCTGAGATTGAGTGATGTAGTATTTGCATAGAAACTACACACATTCGCCTGTAAACTTGAAATCACCTGTAGGTCATTTACAATCTCTTAGACAATATAAATGCTTAGTAGCTTCTATTGTGCTGTTTAGAGAAAAGCTAACAAAAAGAGTCGGTACATATTCAGGAAAGACAGTATTTTTCTGGAATAGTTTAGACCTGGAATGTGGTCTTTTGTGGGTGCAGGGGTGGCAAGTGGCGTGGAGTCACTACCCCAAGACTCCAGGAAAATGCCTTCATGGTGCAAATCCAGTTTATTGTGAAAGGAGCTGACTTTTGTGGAGGAAATAGGTGGTGCACAAGGGAGAGATCCAATAGTTTTGGTCTATGTTTACTAGACACTTTAATCAGCCTACCTAAAGCTTGCTAGTCAGAAAGGATTGAGTAAGGTCAGGAAAGGTCCAATTATCTATAGGCTTGTATGTAAAGACTTTTAGCCTATCTGTATTGCCGATGTTGGTGAACGTTTCCAAAAAGAAGGAAGGGGGCACCGCTTCGGCAGGGCCCTCTAGTCACTGGGGCTTGACCCGTGTGCCAGGAACCGCTATTTTAAAGGGCCACACGATTTGCCATGGGCCTGGGTACTTGCCTCTGCACGAATGCTGATGTCTGCCTCTCTCTCCCATCATTAGGAACCCTTCACCACCAACACTGGGGTTGGTTAAATCTTTATGCTTGGAGCCTATGGTTACAGAGGGCTGGGCCAACTGTCCATTCACATTTGGAATGTTCTGCAGCTGTAGTAAAACCAGAGGGATTTATGGATTGATTATTAAGATACACTGTTGAATGAAGGCTATATCAAAGAATGGAACAACGTGCCACTCTTTATATATTAAGGAGGATATAGATGGCAGATAGAGATGCATATTTGCTTGGACAGATATAAAGCATCTCCAGAGAAAGCACAAGCAACTGATAGAATTGGTTACCTTTGAGGGGGAAGAGCAGGATGGCTGAGGGGAGAGGTAGGAGGGACACTCTCCATTCAGTCACCCTGTCACCAGGACTGGGAAAATACAACTCAATGTTGCCAAGTAAGCCGCCTCAAAAATTCTCTTCAGAGCCTTAGGGATCTCTAACCAAGTATGGTTTAAACCTTGACTTCCACCATGAAAGAGAATTTCAGGATGAGTCAGAGAGAAGCGCAGTTAGGAAATGTATTGAGTAACCAGGAAGGCAAGACTCACTTGCAGAGAGCTGAGTGAGGGTGTCTAAGTTAAGTGCCTTAGCAGCAGCTATGTAAGTGATTGGTGCCTTTGAAGTTCCTTAATCTTCAACTAAGTTTAGATCTTAACCGCAGAATCTGTCCTTGACAGGGAGACTTTTAAAGGACACTGTGCAGGCTTGCAGGTGGAGAAGAGGTGCCAGCAGAGACAAAGCCATTGATCAAAGGGACCCCTTACTTATCCACAGGTCATGAGGAGGTTGGATTCACGGCATGCTTCATTAGCCATCTTAACAGTGTCACTTGGGATGCTCCCAGAGAGGGGAGTGCAGTTCTTGTGCAGGTGGTCTGGTCAATGGCGTCAAAATTCCTGGGTACCAACTAGAAAGAAACATAAATCCAAACTGGGAGAGTAGAGGAAGCCCTTTCCTTTATCATGTCCCCTTTATTTCCTAACTCTCTCTTCTGCCTCAAGACCTCAGTATCCTTCAGGGCTTGTTTTTATACCCTCTCACCTCCAAAGATACCAGAATTGGAGGCTTTCCCCATCCCTTTGTATAAAATGGTGTGGTCTTTGATCTATGTGCATCCTCCTGCATCTTTAGAGCATCTTTAAGTTATTTGTAGTACTCAGTGTAATGCAAATGCTCTGTAAATGGTTGGTATATTGTTGTTTATGAAATAATGACAAGACAAAAGTCTGGAGACGTTCAATAAAGACATGATTTGGACTGTAGTTTTCTGTCTATGACGGGCTGAATTCACAGATGCTGAACCCATATTTATGGAGAGTCAACTACACGCCCTTTGTTATCTTAAATTTTTAAGATTCATTTTATTTTATGTGTATGTGTTTGTAACTGGGTGTATATATGTGCACCACATGCATGCAGGTGCCTGTGGAGCTCAGAAGAGTTGCTGGAGTTACGGGCAAGCTGCACAGTGTGGGTGCTGAGAACCAATCCTAGATGCTCTGCAAGAGCAACAAGCGCTCTTATTCACTGAGCTACCTCCCCAGCCCCTGTTATCCTGACTTTTGAAACACGCGAATGCAGTGCTTGCACAAAGACATGTGTAAACCGAATACAAATTAAACAACCAAAACAGAAAGGCAAACAGGAACTGTCTAAGAGGAATATGTTAGTTGCTTTTCTTGTTGCTGCAACAAAATAGGTGAGAAAAGCAACCCAAGGAAAGAAGGGTTTATTTAGCTCAGAATTTAAGAGTACAGCGCACCATAGTGGGGGAGACACGGCGGCAGGAGCACAAGGCAGCTGGTCACATGACATCAGCATTCAGGAAACAGTGAGGGAAGATAGCTTGTCTTTTTATTTTCACTTTCTCCGTTTTATTTGGTCTGGGATCTCGGCCCCTGGAATAGTGTCACTTACATTCAAAGCAGAGTGGGTCTTTATGCCTCGATTAACCTATTCTAGAAACTCCCTTACGTACGTGTCCGAAAGTTTTTTCTCCTAGGTGATTGTAGGATCCTGTCAAGGGTTGACTGTCACAATTAGCATGTTATACTGGGGAAGGCCTTGGTCTTCCTGTCATACCTATAAGAGATCTTACAATGGCCATTGCTAGAGAAATGTTATAACAAGGCCTTTCTTGTGGCCTGATTGGCCTGCCTCTCCCAGAAACCCTTGGTACTCAGTGATTATCCCAGGGCAAGTAGGTGTGGAAGTCAAAGAGATCCCTGGATTTGAGGGACCAGAGCTGTTGGGGCCCAGGTTACCCAGGCAGTGAATTCGCTTCAGGAACCTTGTCAAGCTAAAGCATTTCATAGCCTGGGTAACTTGGACCCCAACACAGAGCCTCATTCCTTCATGTTTGCAAAATCTCCTTTCTCTAGTGGTTTGAAACGGTCCTGGTAGGGGTCAGTTGCCATAGTAGAGGGACCTGAGAACCCTTGGAAAAGTCGCCAAGTAGGAATGAGCTGAATAGGCTCAACATGGTGGCATAGACAGTTGCTGGGAGAGCGAGGTTCTTCTGTGATGGGGACTGGGCTTGCATTTCCCACCTCAATTACTCAGCTTTTTATCCCCAGAGCATTTGCACATTGCTGGAAAAGACCGAATGAGCGGACCTTAGATCTATTGTTATAGACTGCCACTAATGGTCCCTAAGGGTCTCCAGTACTCATACCCTGTGCAGTCCCCCCCACACTAACTCTAAACTGGGCAGTAGCAACATGTCAATTCAGCTCACAAACCTAGTGGGCAGAATCAACCACATGACCCTGCATTATGGCAAGATGGAGGGAAGAGTAGGGACAGGAAGGTATGTACAAGTTATTTGAAACAGGATTGGCTAAAATACTGACACCTTCTTCCCGGTTCTCCCAGTCCTAGATTTTTGTCTTTCTAATAATGACAAATATTTGGCATAGGATTCTCTTCCATGCAAAATATTCTCCCATATATAATCCTTGAAAGAATTATTGAAAAGGTAAACTGAGCTGGGTGGTGGTGGCGGCAGCGGCAGTGGCAGCAGTGGTGGCACACGCCTTTAATCCCAGCACTCGGGAGGCAGAGGCAGGCAGATCTCTGTGAGTTTGAGGCCAGCCTGGTCTACAGAGTGAGTTCCAGGATAGTCAGAGTTACAACAGAGAAATCTTGGCTCTGTCTTGAAAAACAAAATAAAAAAAAAATTAAAAAGAAAAGGTAATCTGAAGCTGAGTGTAGTGGCACATGCCTGTGATCCCCAGCACGTGGGAGATAGAAGCAGGAAGATCAGGGTTGAAGGCCAGCCTTAGCTACATAGTGGATTGGATGCTAGCCTTAGCAACATGAGACCTCTCCTCAATCAAAGAGATAAAACAAAAACCTAAAGGGTTTAGTTATTGTCTTAGTTGGGGTTTCTATTGCTGCAATGAGACACCATGACCAAAAAACAAGTTGGGGAGGAAAGGGTTTATTTGGCTTACACGTCCATATCATTGCTTATCACCAATGGAAGTCAGGACAGGAACTCAGACAGGGCAGGAACCTGGAGGCAGGAGCTGATGGAGAGGCCATGGAGGGGTGCTGCTTACTGCCTTGTTTCTCAGGGCTTGTTCAGCCTGCTTTCTTATAGAACCCAGGACCACTGGCCCAGGGATGACATCACCCACAATGGGCTGGGTCCTCCTCCATCAATCACTAATTAAGAAAATGCCTTACAGGTTTGTCTACAATCCCATCTCGTGGAGGCATTTTCTCGGTTGAGATTTCCTCCTCTCAGATGGCTTCAGCCTGTGTCAAGTTGACACAAAACTGTCCAGCACAGTTACACAAATAGCAATTCATGAATTGGGTGGCTCCCACCAGAGTCATTCAGGAGTTCCACCTGGGGATTAGAGGGGAGGGCTTTCACAGGCTGGACAGGGACAGCAAACAGAGGAAACCCATGACTGACCACAGCTGAGGCTTCCCTTCTTTGATCTGTCACATCTGAAAAACCCCAGTTATGCAAGTTTGTATCTGGTGGCTCCAGCCGACATCATGTGTGTTTTCCTCTACTGTGAAGATTTACAAGAACTGAGCGGTTGGGGAGATGGCTCGGTGAGTAAAGAGCTTGCTATACAAACATGAGGACTTGAGTCCGGCCCCCTAGCACCCGTGTGCAACCTGGGTGCAGTGGTGCATGGCTGCAATCCCAGCGCTGGAGAGGCAGAGACAGGTGGTTCTTTGACATTGACCCCTGGTCGTCTTCACAGGCCCATGGACACACACACACACACACACACACACACACACACACACACACACACACGAAACAGCTGGCAGCGATTAGAATATGTCTCTAAAGTTGATGTCCTGGAAATTTAATCTTCAACGCATCTATGAACCAAGGAGTGCTGTAGATTGCTGCAAACTAGCAGAAGCCAGAGGATAGAGGGACCTTCTAGGGAGCCCTGGGACCTAGACAAAAGTGAGGACTTTGAACCCTTCCCCTCTACTCCTTTTCTCCGCCATGCCACCAGGAGGTGATACAGCAGGAAGACCCTCTCCAGATGTGACTCACTGTAGTATCATGGGAGACACACTAAGACACACCTCGAGCTACATTTCAGTTCTGTCTGCTCATGAATCAAAGCTGAGGTCATTTGTGGGACACAACTGTCTGCTTATGGATGGTTCTTCAGGCTTTGTCTCCATTTGAATTGACTCCAACGAGCTGAGAACAATGGTATGTATATGCCTGTCACCTCAGCGGTCAGGATGCTGAGGCAGGTGGATAAAGCAGCTAAAGCCAGCCTGGTCTATGCAGTGAGACCTTGTCTCCAAAAGAATTAATTACTCACATATAGGGATGTATCGTCCATCCCCTCAGTATTTGGGAAGCAGAGAAAGGAGGAGCAGGAGTTCAAGGCCAGCTTTGGGTACATTCTAAGTTCAAGGTCAGCCTGGACTACAGAGATCCTGTCTCAAAATAAAATTAGTGTAGTTTTAACAAAAACTCCTTGAGATAAATGTCATTTTTACCATTGTATTTTATCCATGAGAACACTCAGACATAAGCTGGGCATGGTGGCTTGTGCCTGGCCTCCTATGAACACATGGACCTAGCCAGGAGCAACCTCAATACCCCTTGTTCCCCAAAGCATGTTTTAAAAATATTTCGATATCGTAAAATATAGAGAAAGACAGAGGGAGAATCTGACTGGCCAGCTTGGGTTACACGCCTATACCTATAGCAAAAGGTTGGGGGGGGGGAGGCATGCTGTGGCAGCCATATTGGAAGGAGGGCCCAGTCTCAAGAAAGAGTTCGCTTACCAGGAGAAAACAGCCAGGCACGCCAAACTGACAAAAATCAGAATACCCACTAAGTTTGGAATCAGAAGTCCTAGGGCGCTTCTATACAAACATCTACAAACAAGAAATCCCCAAAATGGCCAGCGAGCCACCAAGAGCTAGGGGCGAGGCAAGGAAGAGCAGTCGCTCACAGCCCTCAAGAGCATTCGAAGCTCTTCCACCTTGGTCTTGGGTTTTCAGCCTCCAGAAGAATGAGCCGCCTGTCTGTTGTTTATGTCACCCAATGTGAGGTTTGTCCCTGCTTCTCGGAGGCTGAAACACTTGGCTGGACAGTGTGGGATTCTGACAGAGGCTGCTATTGATTCCTCTCTGTCTCTGACTCACTTCTGTTTTCTTTGTTCCTCAGTTCCTATGTCAGTATTGGTCTCCAATCCACCCTGGGCTGTCTGGCCTCCAGCCAGAAATGCTACTGTCCGGAAGCTGCTGGTCTGTTATCTTGAGTCTCATAGCTGTGTTCTCACCTAATAAAAGAACGCCCGCCTGCCCTCTCCCCCGCCCCAGGAGGGATGAGATTCGGTTATGTCTGGGCCTTACCTGTGTCACTTACTCCAGGTAGGCTGCAGGACCGGGTGGCTCACTAATCCCTGCCTCCTGAGACTGCGTAGGGAGGGGCATAAAACCTACAGACATGAGGAGGGCGGTCTCTGAGATTCTGACTGAGCTTAAAGACCTGGTAGGTTACCCTGTAGAGAGAGCACTCTCCTTAGTAAGTGTGCAGAGCGTCACGCTGTGCTTCCAGTGTTCTTTGCTGCTTCCTTGAGGATTACTTTAGGGTTTGGTAAAGTTTCTTTAGCTAACTTCGTGCTGTTTTTATTCATCTTTTAAGTTTTAAAATTTTGTTTTTTTAGCGATTGAGCTTTATCTCATTAACTTTCTAACAGATTATTAAACCAACAATTTCATGCACATAAATGTATATTCATGAAAAGGAAAAAACAGGTAGAATGTTTGTATGGTTATATACACCTGTATGTAAAGGCAAAACATTTGAGGGTGCGTGCCCAAACACTCTATACTTTTTATACCTACATCAGTCTGAAGTATGCTTACACCACTCACCTGGCTAAGATGGCAGCTAGAGATTCCATTTCTGCAATAGCTTTCAATTCAACTGTATTTCTCCGATCTTGCTAGTGACACTAGGGTCGGGCCTACATCTTTCCCACACAGTATAGCTTCTACGTGCTGGCAGACTACTGCATCAGGGGTGCCCTGAGAAATAGCAAGAGGGTTTAGCCTGAGTCACCAATTTTGGCTATTGTTGGGCATTCTTTTTTTGTCCCCTGTCCTGAGGCTGAGTGGGACTCAGGGCATCCCGAAAGCTAGATGCATAGTCGGCACCACGATCCCGGCTCCACATTCTCAAGAGCAGTTTTGATTATTGGTGATTTCCTCTAGTTGCCTGTCTTTAGAAGCCACACCCTCCAGAGGCTGTAGTTTAACTGCACATCTGTGTTCAAGGCTTCTGGTGATTTCAGTGTTCCAGTAAGGACTCTGTTACAGAGCTGAGGTGGATATTCTAAGACACAACATATGTTTTTTTAAGGCCTTTCTTTATTAGTGGTGTGGTACGAACCACCACACCCCAACCCACCCCGAGAACAGTGGCACCAGCTTGAGTGGCATAGGGATGGGCTGCTTTCTTTTTTTTCTTCACGATACTGGATATGCCCACTCAAAACTAATCTGGGTGATTTGTTTGTTTGAGACTGGGTCTTGAGTAGCTCAGGCTGCCCTTAGAACTCACTATACAGTAGAGGGTGACCTTGAACTTCTGATCCTCCTGCCTTTGCCTTCTGTGTGCTGGGATTATAGTCAGGCTCCTCTGTGATTAGTTTTATGCAGTACAGAGACTCAAACCCAGAGCTTTGTGCACCCCAGGCAAGCGCTTTACAACCTCAGCCCTGGGTGTTATTTAAAATAATTATTATTTTCTGATGTTTTCTTGTTTAAACACAAGATCAATTATGCTGCTGGTTTTTGTTTGTTTGTTTTTAATGTCACCTTGCCACAAATTAGAATCACCTGGCACGGGGGTGGGGGGGTGGGGGATGGTAGCACCTGAGGAAATGTCCCCACTGCCTTGATTGATGAGGGAAGGCCCACCCACCTACTGTGGGTAGCACCTTCTGGTAGCAGCCCCAGATTCAAAGGGGATTTCAGAAGGAAGCTCATCTCAGGCTTGCCCTGCCCGACACTTGATTTGCCTGGTTGCTGCCGAAATATAACCCAACTCACTTAAATGCACTGATGGTTAAAAGGAAGATGACTTTCCTAGAAGCAGGCTCTGTTAAAACCCCAGGCTTGGGGTTTTTTCTGCACGATAGCTACTAGCCAGTACGTGGCTACTGAGCACTTGAAACTGTGGCTATTCTGAACTGTGGTGTAAAATACACGCCAGATTTCAAAGAGCACAAAACCAAATAGAGACTGTCTCATTACTAATGGCTCGCATGGATCACATGTTGAGATAATAATATGTTTGGATCTATTGAGTTAAGTAAAACTTAGTTTCACTTGTTTTTGCATTTTGACAAAATATGGCTATTAGAACACTTTGACTTTGCCGGGTAGTGGTGGCACAAGCCTTTAATCCAGCACTCGGGAAGCAGAGTCAGGCAGAACTCTGTGAGTTCAAAGCCAGCCTGGTCTACAGAGTGAGTTCCAGGACAGCCAGAGTTACAACAGAGAGAATACTTTGACTGCTCAAACCTGAACCTCTGCACACGAGGTTTTAGCCAGGTATCAGTGGATCCTAGCCCCAGGGGAGCTGCTCTGTGACACTTGGGCCAGGTCACCAAGGCCATCTGTCCCCTCCAGACTGGAGCCTCAGGGCCTGCCTTTGGATTATCTGTAACATTTAGCTGCCTCAAATCAGAACTTTTCTTTTTGCGTATTTATTTAATTTTTCTCAGTTTCATATATGTATACTACGCATTGTCATCAGACACCCCAACCACCGCAGGAACCTTCAAACAAAAGAAGACCATAGAACCTTTAGGAGGTGGGCTGGCAGGCAGAAGTAGATCCCTAGGGGCAGGTGTGTATGAGTGGGGGGTGGGGCAGACAGGTGTTGTCATGGTGTACTTGTGAGGTCAGAGGACAACTTTCCGGAGTGGGCTCTCTCCTTCCATCATTTGGGTTCGGTGCACTGAGCTCAAGTCTTCAGGCTCTGTACCTACTGAGCCACCTTGACAGCCTAAGGAGAGAGTTTTTAAAGATACCAGGAAAAGAAAGAAAGAAAAGGAAAAGTGTGGAGAGCCCCCTGATTTGAGCTTAAGTTCTGCCGTGTGTCTTCAAGTTAATTCACATTTGGGACAGCTGCTAAGCAAGGCTAAGTTGTAAAAAGACTAGCCCAGAGGCAGTTCGTTTTAGGGAAGTCAAAGATTACTTAAAGAGACCTTAATCTCATAAAATAGGAGGTTGGCTTTATGGCTAGCTAAAGAACAATAATGGTTTGTATATATTTTGATTTACCTTACTGATTGTAACCTAGTGATTACACATATGCCTTTTTCCCTTGTGATCTGTAACCTTGTGATCGAACCTGTGCCTTCTACCTCGTGATTTTAACCCCGTGCTTGCAAGCACACCTGGTTTTGCCCCTTGTGAGCGTTGCCCTGGCAACCTCACATATGTCTCTGGTGGGAGAGGGTATAAGAATTGGACAATAAACTACTTGGGCAGTTCGGCCCCTGTGAACTCAAGATACAGTGTGTGCGTGTTCCTGTCTATTCAGACTACTCGAGATCCAGAACCGTCTGATCTGGTAAGCTGGTCTTATCAGAAAAGAAGCAGGTAAAGCAATTTGGTTACTGGGGCAAAGATATCAGGAAGGAGGGCAAGAGGGGATTCCATGAGGCCCCTGGATGATGCTGGGATGCTTTAGAGCATTGTTAAGGGGAAGGCCAGCAAGGGAAGATCCTTTGAAACCATCTGTTTCTGCAAGAGGGCCAGGTGCCACCCTGACAGATGGGTACCTGCACTAGCTTGGCATGGAGCCAGCTAGTTCTTGGTCAAATGGCATGGAGTCTCTCCATAGCTTGTGTGACTGCCACCCAGGCCTGGCCAAGGCATGCCCACGGGGCCCGTGACTTACGTCATTCTGTCTTCTGTGGCAGAGTTCAGTGGAGGTGCTTATGCCTTGTGTGAAAGTGACCGTCGGAAGTGGGCAGAAGCGCTTTGGTATGCCCATCCTTTGGTGTTTAGAAAGGGGCACACCTTCTTCACACTCTTGGAAAGTGCATGTTACAGCAAAGTCAAAAATTTCCCATAACATTTCTCTAGAGTTCATAATAGTGTAAAGTGGTCTCCTGTAAACCACAGAGTTACCAGGACCCTCTAATGGAGTACCCAAACTGCAAATAGTACCCGATCATATCTACACTGTGTTTTTTCCTATAGACACACATCTGTGATAAAGTTTAATCAGTCTTTGCTACTGAGGATGACCCTACACTCCTGATCCTCCTGTGTTTTCCTTCTGAGTTCTGGGATTATAGGCATGTACTAACACGTTTACTTTATGCAGGCTAAGGATTGAAATCAGGGCTCGGTGCATGCTAGGCAAGCCGGCTAGCAATCGAGAAGCATACCCAGCCAGTTAATGAATCTTTTAATGTTGTTTTTGGGGTGGGGTGGGGTGGGGCAGTATTGGGGATTGCATCCAGGATCTTGTACATGTTAGGTAAGGGCTGTGTCAGTGGGCTCCATCTCCAGCCTCCTATACATCTTACAATAATTTGATTCCATTTAACGTTAAATCTTCTTCATCGTGCTGTGAGTTCCATAAAATAGATGGAATTAGAAGGTGACCCTGAGCAAGGAGGAACTTTGGGTCCACATTCATAAGGTGATGCCATCCTGACCTTTTCTAGCATCCTCAGGGTTCTTGTACAAATCTATATGGTCCACGTGCATACTAATTCTTTGATGACTCTAAAGTACTGTGTGAAATGTCAGTTATGGGGAATCAGTGAAGTGAACCCTTCTAAAACAGTATTTATGCCGGTCATAAGAAACTTTTGACTGAAGCAGGTTAATATGGAGTGGCCAAATAAGCAAATGAAGACCTCGTAATGCTCTCTCTGTTTCTACCCTATTCTACTGTGCCTTTGGAAAGAATTCATTTTAAGGGATGATTTTAGGTCTGGGGGAATATATTTGTTAGTGCCTGTACAAACAAGATGCAACTACTAATTTAATTCTAAAGAATGCATTCCTCTCTCTCTCTTTCTCTCTCTCTCTCTGTGTGTGTGTGTGTGTGTGTGTGTGTGTGTGTGTGGTGTGTGTGTTTGTTGGGGTGTATTTGAGACTGAACCCAGGGCCTTACACATGTTAGGCAAGCACTTTGCCCTTGAGCTGCTTCCCAACAAGAGTGCAGTTTGTGTATATGTGTGTGTGCTTGCATGCATGCCTACGTGTGTGCCCAGGTGTGTTCACCTATGCGCATGCTCACCTATGTGTGTTTTGACTATGTGTGTGCCATAAGTTGACTTCTCCAAATTGACTTCTCTTACGTTTTTGAGACAAAGTCACTCACTGAATTTAGAGCTCGTGGTTTTGGCTATACCTGGCTGTCCAGAAAGCCCCCTGCACCTACCTGTCTCTGGCTTCCCCTACTCCTAGCTTGAAGGGTACAGGTGCTCACTGACACACCCAGCTTTTAAGTGGGTGTGGAGATCTGAACTCAGGTGCTCACGCTTGCGCAGAAAGCACTCTACGCACTGAACCATCCCCCAAGCCTCACGACTGTCTTCTTTAATCCAAGTGTATTGGAGTGAGAGTTCTGTATAAATAGAACAGATACCTTAACACAGGAGAGTGAGGAATGGTTGGCGCTACATAGAACGTTCAGGTGATTCAAATGTATCTAGTTCTAACATTGAACCAGGAGAAGCAGACCTATCTCCAGAGGCGTCTGGAAGGTAACGTTTGTTTCACAGGAGCTCAGGCGATGGAGTTGTTTTTGAAAAAAAAAAAAATACCCTTTTCCATTTATTTCTTTGTGTGCGCTTGGGTGGGGCCTGTTCCACAGGGATTGGTTCTCTGTCCATTTTGTGGTTTCAGGGATTGAACTCAAATCATCAGACTTAGCAGCAAGCACCTTTACCCACTGAACCATCTTGCCTGTCCCTGTCTACTTTTTCATGACTCACTGTCCATTCCACCACCTCACCGAGGCTGAGGTTTTGAATGGCTGCCATTTTCAGTGCTCCCAGGCTGGTGAGCCCAGGTCTGCTGCCAAGGGCTGCAGCTTGATTTTTTTTCCCATCACTACAAAGATGGCTTTGCCTCACTGTTCATTTGGGTTGGAAAACGCTAATGCTGTCTCAGTCACAGCTGCCAGCTCAGTGACATCTTTGATATGGGAGACTGTCTGTCCTCCTAGGTCCCACCTAGGAACTGAAAGCTTTTGATACGTTGCCAAATCGACATTAAATCTAATAGTAGGAATGTTAGCGATGACTTCTTCAACTGTAATCTGTAAAATGAGGTCTTCAGCATTATATAATGCCCAAATTAAAAAAAAAAAAAACCTCCCATTTCCTGGCTTCCAAAGAGTTTGAGAAAAAATATTTTTGGGGGTGGGGTGAGGTGGTGGGGGTGGGGTGGGGTGGGAACGACGACAAACAACACAAAACAAAAACAAACCCTCTATCCTGAAGAAGCACTTGTCCACTCTCAGTGATTCTCAGAGATAGGCCCACGTCTTGTCAGTGTTGATGCCTTTTGGATCTGTGGCACCGCAACTTTCAGAAATTTCCATGTAGACTCCTAGGGGTGGGGTGCGTTGGAAGTGAGTGGCCACTGTGGCTGGACTCTATGATTTGTGGTATTTATGTGAGTGTGTATGTATTTATTTTTGAGGCAGGTCTCACTCAAACTCAACGCAATCCTCCTGCCTCAGTCTCCCAAGTGCTGGGATTATAGTCATGAACTAGCACGTACTTATAGGGTTTTACTACATAGTCCAGGCTGACTTCAAATTATGGCCGTCCTGCTTCAGCATCAAGTTTAACTTATAAATTAGTGACATCGGAAAATCAACAACAAAAGAAAGAGTGCAATAAGAAACAGAAGCTATTCGAGAGAACTTGGCACGGTGGTACATGTCGACAATTCCAGGAACTGGGGAGTATGGCTTGAACATGAGTTTGAGATCAGCCCACACACTATAGAGAGACTATCTCAAGGAAATAAACTATTTAAAACTTAAGAGTTGTTTATGTCTATAATTTTCCATCCAATATTATCAAACTTCACTTGACTATAAGAAACTGAAATTGAAAAAAAAGAAAACAAACCAAAAAAAAAACCAAAACGTCATGACCAAGAGAACACTACAGGGGGCGGGGGGTAGAGAGGCTTCAGTGACTAAGAGTATGTGACACTCTGGCAAAGGACCTGAGTTCTGTTCCCAGCACTCACATCAGGCAATTCACAACCGCCTGTAACTTCAACCCCAATGGTTCTAATACTCTCTTCTGGCCTCGGTGGACATCTGTGCTCACGTGCACATGACCACACACAGACGCATATACATATAATTAAAAAGAAAAAAAAAGCATGATGAAATTTGCTAAGAATATTGTAGTAAGTGACCTAGCACACACAGAAAGAAACCACGTGAGAGGATACACAGGGATGTGTACATATGTCAAAACATCACCTGTCTCGTCTTAAACAGACACAGTGTTTATCTGACAATCATATCTCAGCAAAGCTGGGGCAACATATCTCCACGATCTTTGGCCTAGGGACTATTCTAAGAGATATGGGTGGGTTGGCCTTAATTTGATGTCATGTGTGACATGCAGGACCTCATGAGTCCTTTTAGAAAAACATTCAAAAGTCAAGCATAGGCCAAAAGCTCCACACGTGTAACTAGAGATAGCTAATAATCGTTCTGGAAACTTCCTCGTTTTCTTTCCTGTTTCCTCAAGCAAAACAAATGCATGCATCGATAGCATTTGGTTTTGCCTTTCTGCTTCTTTTCAAGAAAATCCATTCATTCCTGTGAAAGCTTATAGATGGTGGCCACTAGCCTCGCCCCTCCTCCCATCCCTGCCACTGTCATGTGAGTGCCTTCTCACAGCAGCTGTGTCAATCTACCCCACTTCTGGATGGTAGCAGAGTCACATGACTTGTTTTCCCTACTGGGCTGCTAATAGATGTGACACAGAAGCTCATATTTGTGGCTTTTGGCATCTCTAGGATTATATGTCCCAGCTAGCTTGCTGGATGATGGGGCGGTGGGGGGAGGGAGGGGCACAGGAGGGAGAGCTTAGTTGACAGCAGCCTGGGTCAACCATCAACCAGACAGCCCCAAATATGTGAGACCAGTTGAATGCATTGGCGCTTGCTGTTGTACATCCTTGGCTTCAAAGTGTGTGTTAGGCAGCCTGATGATAGAAGCCACCTGATAACCTCCGAAAACCTTCGATACACACGAGAAGGAGAAGAATGGACTTTTCAAATGCTCCCACTGGTAACACTGGTGGAGGAATTGGTGCCCCATTTATCTCCAACTACATCAGGCAGGCCCAGCAGAATTCTAAAACGTCTCCAGATTAAGCCATATTGGAGGTGTGTATGATTTAATAATATGATCATCTATTAGACCTTAAAAGCCCCCTTAGAACAAACTCAAAAGTCACCTGAGGCCAAAAGCACCACATATGTAACTAGGGCAGGCTAATGTTCATTCTAGAAACTTCCTTACTTCCTGCCTTGCAGAAGTTTCCCCTGGCAGACTCACCAAGGTCCCAATATTCACAGTCTGGGTCCCTAACTAGCATCTTCTGCACCCACATAAAAGACATTTCCCAGGTTCTCACAGCAGGGCTATAATTCTTAAATAGGTAAAATATCGTGTGTGTTGTCTGTCCTGATGAATAAGACCCTTTACATCTCACTGTTAACAAACTTAGGTGCTCTCAAGTGACAGAAGAATGCTCTGCAAGCCAGAAGTTCTATAAAAACCTCTAAGTAATAGCAACGATAAAAGCTTATTAGCCATTTCGGGCTCTGAATCAAGACTGTCCATGCTTGGCATCTAATTAAACGGTTTACATTCTTAAGGAACACGTAGCTTTACACCTCTTTTCCCTTCCCGATTGGGAATAGAAGAGTGGTCAAGACTTTGTAAGAGGCACACAAACGTGAGTCGAAATAAAGATGTCTTTGGGATTGCTTTCCAACACCGTGGGCCTTGGCCCCCTGGGGGTTCTTAGGGGTGATGTTAGTAAGAAAGCCGTTGTTTGGAGGTAACTCACATATGGCAGTTGTTCTAGGGATGTTCTCTTTGAAAATTATTATTATTTATTAGTATTATCCTATGTGTGTGTGTATGCACGCGCGCACACGCGAGGCATGGAGTGGATGTGGAGGTTTTCTCCTTCCACATTTATGTGAGTTTTGGGGATCAAACTCGGGCTTCTACAGCAAGAGTCTATCCCTGGAGCGCCATCGCACCAACCCCTAGGGACATTTTCCTGTTAAAGCCTTATGCCCACCTGCAATATGAAGTTGCTACAGAATTATCCCTAAATTGGGGGAGGGCTGTGGGCCCCTGAAAAGCTGACTTTGGCCTCAAACTGAAATGTTTAGCTTCAAGACCTCAGACTCTCCTCAGCTCTGTTCTGCTACCTTTGTTGCTTACTAATCTATGTTCCCAAACTAAGTTGTTGATTAGTGGGGACAAGGGGTGTGGAGGTACCAGAGGTCCACACCATCAGGTGTCTTCTTAAGTCTCTATCTTCTAAGTCCCCACTAGTCAGCAACTTGGCTTGGGAACCCAGTATGACCATGGAGTGCATAGTGGGGATTTTTTTTTTGTGAACAATAGGTTGCATAGACAGTATTGGTCTTATAAAATTATACAAACTGAAACCTATTGCTTAGTGACATCATAGCTACCCTTAGTCTGTGAAAATGCACGCTACGATGTTGGCGTGAATGACAAAGTCAACTAACAACGCAGGCCTCAAAACTTGTCCCCGTCATTAAGTGACACCATCTATATAGTAAAAGTCTGGTTTTTGTTGTTGAGATGGACTTTCTGTTGTGTAGCTCAGGCTAGCCTAATTTTGCGGGTCCTCTTTCTGCAGCCTCCTGAGTAACTGGGAGCTGTATTCACAGGCACAAACTACTGTGTCCTGTTCAGCAGCCGTCTTTGGATCAAATCAGAGAGCTAGAGTCTTCCCAACACTGTCTCCCTAGCCTGCCACAGCAGGCAGTCACTTCCATTGTGAATTTATCATTGTGCCGCCTGGGTTGGAGACTTTTGAAATTCTCTGGTGGGTCTTGTTAAGAGCTGGTAGAATCTGCAGTGGACAAGTACGAGTACGGGTCCCAGAAGGTTCCCCACGGGTAGCGTCGTGTTTTTGAATGACCACCTACTACAGTTCAGAAAGGGTTATGCCTTACCTTTCTCATGGTCACTGTCATACACTGGGTCCCCCCCCCCCCCGGAAGGTGACTCTAAGATGATGTTCCACACAGAGGACTTTTATTAGTGAGAGAGTCCACAGAATCCACCACACTTGAGGAAGGGGAGGAAGCAGAAGCAGCAGCAGGAGAAGTTGCTTTGTGATGCAGTCTTTAGGGAAGTCGTAGGCCATGAGGGTGAGTCAGGAAGGCAGCCGATCCCTGAAACCTGTCCAAGGCGGAGCCAGTTGATGAAAGTCTTAACACCGCCTCTGTTAGTCACCGAATCCCCTGGGAGAAGGTGGGGCCTTGGCCAGAGTGCTCAGGGGCCTCCGAGGACTTGAGAGCCAGGGACAGGTGTCTGCCAAAGGTCTTCCTTGTAGACAGGAAATCCTTCTAAAGCAGTCACGCAGCTGACTAGGTCCCCTGTCCAACTCTGATTCCCTCCTTTTGCCCAACCAGTGGACCTAAGCTGCTGACCAGAGCGGGACACTTCCACAGGGCAAAGCATAACAGTTGGGATTTGAAGCCAGAGCAGCACCGTGCTGAGGAAACACGATCGTAACATTTCACTCTTCTCTGACAAAGCACCACAACTGTACCCTCTGCATGGCAAAACTCTCCAAAGAGGTCAAGAAGTGGTCTGTTCTGTGGGATATGTTTTGAGCCAGTGCCATTGGCCTAAATGTCATGCATGACCTGAGGGTCAGCGATGGGAGTGAGGGTTGAGGAGGTGGTAGTATTCAATGCCAGCTGGAAAATGGATGATTGGATCCGGGAAGTTGATCTTTTAAAAAATATATATTACACATCTTTGTTTCGATTGCTGTGATAAACACCACAACCAAAAGCGGCTTGGGAAGTGAAGGATTTATTTGGCTTGTACATCTCAATCGTAGTCCATGAAGAGAGGTCAGGAGGTAGGACCCGAGGCAGAGGACATGGAGGAGTGCTGCTTACTGACTTGCTCCCCGCAGCTTGCCCAGCCTGCTTTCTTAATCATGCATCCCATCTGCCTAGGGGTGGCACCGCCCTCAGTGGGCTGGGCCTTCCCACATCAATCATTAATCAAGAAAATGGCTCACAGACTTGCCCACAGTCCAATCGGATGGGGACATTTTGCCAGTTGACGTTCCCTCTTCTCGGACAACTCCAGCTTCTGTCAAGTTGACAAAAACCAAACAGCATATTACATTTATGCAGTGTGTATGTGTGTGCAGGGGGGCATGCCACGGCCCACGTATGTGGAGGTCAGAGGACCACTTGTGGAACTTCTTGGCACTATGTGGGTCCCGAGGATCAAAGTCAGGTCACTGGGCTTAGTGACAGTGCCATTACCCTCTGGAATCATATCTCTCTTGGCCAGGTGGGCACGTAAGCCGGTTTTTCAGATAAAGCTCTATAAAGAGCCTTGACGGAGGGCATGGAGAAACATACATGAAACACAAGCTGAGAGCAAATAATCAAACGACTATGAAACTAAGACTATGGCTTTAAGTCCTGAAACTTCTGAGTCAGAAAATTCTTCTAATAACAGTTAATAGGAACATAATCCTTAACTATAAGAAGCAGGGAAAGTTGTCTAGAAGACGAACTGTGGGCCACAGTTGACTTAACAAACAAAAACACGGGTTTGTGATGACTTTAGTTGAAAAAGAATGGAAAAATAGTAAGGGCACTGGAGCTTGGCAAAGAGGAGAAGGCAGGGCCTGGGAACATGAGAAACCAGCTTTGCTTTTGATTAGCTCTTAATGAGTTTTTGACTGAAGTGACCGACCACGCTTTCAGCGCCATCGTGTGGTCAAATAGAAAACTGCATCCAGCTTGGATGGGGCCTCTCCACTTTTCCTCTTTATCTGTTTGCCAGCCAATCCTCAAAGTAGAAGCCAGCTGATTGAATTAGACTCATTGTTTCACCGCTGTGGATTCCAAGTCCCAATTCTCTCTCTTTTTAAATTTTTAAAAAAAATTTATGTGCATTGGTGTGATGGTGTCAGATTCCCGGAAACTGAAGTAACAGACAGCCGTGAGCTGCTATGTGGATGCTGGGAATTGAACCGGGGTTCTCTAGAAGAGCAGCCAGTGCTCTTAACCACTGAGCCATCTCTCCAGCCCCCACTCTCAATTCTCTTACATGAGAGAATGATAGCCGTTTAGACTTGGCGCTCTCTTCCATCTGTCAAAACCTAGACCTCCACGCACGACCCACTCTGGAAATGGTGTGAGGGGTAACACAGATGTGGAGTCCTGAGACAGCAACAGAGGATAGTACAGGCTTTGTGGGGGAAAGAGGTTATGAAATTTGGGGGTTTCTAAGTAAAAGAATAGAAGATTCTGGGGACTGGTTTAAGTATGTTGAAAGAATGCAAGAAATTCTGAACGCAAGAGACTAGACAAATTCTGGGGCTGGTGAGATTGCTCAGTGGGTAAAGGTGCTCACCACACAGGACTGGAGACCTGAGTTCGGTCCCCGGCAAATACATAAAGGCAGTCAGGAGAGAAGCAACTCCATGAGGTTGTCCACAGACCCCCACATGCGTCCCGTGGCCCATACCCAGCACGTTTCATGAACACAACATAGTAGAAATGAATTCAATATCATAACAATTAAAAAAAAAGAATTCCAAAATCGTCCGAACCTCACACTGGAACATGATGTTTTTATCAACACACTTCCTCATACATCTCTAAGATGCTTTCTGTTTTATCATTTCTGCCTGAATACTGGTTGGCTGATTGTTGGTTGAATCAAGAGTTCTGTGAAAAATAAAAAAGTTAGCCTGAGGTGAGGACATACACGAACAATTCAAATGCCTTCTTAACTTACCTCTACATTGTACTTAGCTGCATAATCATGGGTCTGGGTTACTCTTGTGGAATAAAAATTGAATCACTGGTAAATGTGTTTCTTTAGGGTGTTTTGCTGTGTCAGCGCCAGATTCCATTAGGACAACAGGCATCGGGTACTCAGAGGCATGGTTACGGCATGCAGACCTGTTCATTGTTTCACCCTACAAACCAGGGATTCTGACTGATCCCGCTTCACCCGAATGCTATCAGAAAAGAAAAAGGAGCCGAGGGCGGGGCTGAGCAAGTAAGCCAAGCTTGCCGCCAAACCTGAAGATTTGAGGTCCATCCCCAAAACGCTCATGATGGAGGAAGAGAACCAACCCCCTCAGGTTGTCCTTCGACCTCCACACAAGCTCCGTGTCGCATGTGTGCCACTCCCTAAGTAAATAAACACAGTAAGCATTTTTTGAAAAGAAATATATAGTGCATTCATAATTATGTAAGCTGAATAGATTTCCTTTCTTTTGAGACAGGCAAAAATATCACATAGCCCAGGCTGGCTTCAAACTCGACAGCCACGGATGATCTTGAACTTCTGATCTTCTCATCGCCTCCACGTCCCACGTGTTGATATTATAATCATTGACAACCACACATAGTTTTAAGCAATGCTGAGGGTGGAACCCATGCTAGGCAAGCACGATCCTAACTGAGCTAAACCTAACAATCCCAAATATATTACCCAAATAAGAGAATTCCTGTCTAGTGTAGACATGGATGAGACTAGATTCATGTTTGCAAATTTTCCTGTCTTGTTAGTTAAGTGAGTTTTCTACTGATTGTGTCTTTCAGGTCAGATTCTCTTCCATTACCTATATATTTCCAGTTCTGGGCACTGTGGGGCAAATTGACATTGAAAAATACCTCTGAGCCTGTGTCTTCATGTTCTATTACTTAGAGAGTCAACTCAAGGGGGTTGTGAGAATTTCCTGAAAGCTATTCCCAGCTGAGATAGCTAGGAATGTCTTAAAAGGACACATAAAATATCCCACTAAATCCAAGTTAAATACAGCCTCAACTCAGCTTCTCCTTTGTTGAATGTTGAAAATTCCTGTAGACAAATCAAACACAGAGGGGGAGACAGAGAGAGAGAGACAGAGAGAAAACACAGAGAGCACAAAAAGTATAGAAAGAATATCTGTGAGAAATAAATGTCTATTCTTTTTTAAATTAAAAAAGAATGTGTATGTGTACCATGTGTGTGCAGTGTCCAAAGAGGCCAGAAGAGGGCATCGTATCCTCTGGAACTGGCGTTTCAGAGAGTTGTGAGCTTCGGGGAAGTTCTATGTGAAGGCACCAGCAGGTTCTGTCTCTGGTTTCAAGATCGGACCTGGTTGCTGTGTCCTCCAGAGAGGAGGTGTGTTGTGTCCTAATATGGAAGAAGGCAGCAGGGGAAGGGATGAGCTCTGTGTTCCCTTGTGACAGATGAATAAGAGAGAGAAAGAACCCACTCTCACGAGCTTTTTTAAAAATAGCTTTAGTCCCTGGGTTTAATCCCAAGCTCCTCCACAGAGGTGCCACCTCCTACTACTTTGGCATTGAGCTTGAAGGTTCGATCATAACATGCAATACTCAATGATGGTTGGCTTTTTATTATTGTTTTTCTTGTTTCTCGTGAGCCTGTATATGTGTGTGTGTGTGTGTGTATGAACACACATGTTTACTCATACATATGATGGTTAGAGACCAACCTTGAGTGCCATTCCTCTGAAGCTGTCCGTTTTTTATCTTCTAGACAGTATCTCTCACTGGCAGGGAACTCACCAAGTAGGGTAGACTGGCTATCTAGCAAGCCGGAGGAATCTGCCAGTCTCTGTCTCCCAGCTCTGGGGTGACATCATGACCACCACAATGGGCTTTAAAGCAATAGCCACAGCAGCAACAACAAAAGCCATGGGTCTGGGATGCATGTCAGGTCCCCACTCTTTCATGGCAAGCTCTTAACTGGGATCCCCAGGTTCTCTCTTGACCCTTCTTTACTTTGTTTTATTTTATTTTTAGACAGGGTCTTACTGTGTAGCCCTGACTTTCCTGGAACTCATTATGTAGACCAGGCTGGCCTCAAACTCAGAGATTCACCTGCCTTTGCCTCCTAGGGGCTGGGATTAAAGGTGTGCGCCATCAGACCCGGTGTCTCTTGATTCTTCTTATAGGCCCTCTTTTTCCATCTTGGACTGCAGCTGTGCTCAAACCATTTTTAAAAGCCCTACTGGTCTGCAAAATCCCTGAAGGTGGACAGTTACTTGTTCTTCGGTCTGTCCACCTATCTGTGGCCACTGTTTCCATCTACCTCTTCTTCCAGGTATCCACACTCCCCCAAAGAGTGGGTAAGACTGAGGTAGGTAGGGGACATACACTTTATTTATTTTTTATTTATTGTTTTTCCTTTGGAGGATGTTCCTGGAGGCTTGTCTCCCAGGTAGCTGTAGATCCTGTCAAGTTGACAGTCAACACTGATCATCGCTGATTTGTTTGCACTGGGACAGACAATTGAAGGCAGGACTGCATGACCCCTGAATTCTTGGCTTTGGAGGCAACCAATTGTAGTGCTATTTGCTGAGGTAGGGGAATGCAGGAAAGCATACAGAAAGGAAGCTGGGAAGAGAAGCTGGCTTAGACAAAGGCAGCCAGGATGCCATGACTGTTTCAAGGACCTTTGGGACAGATGAGCAGAGATGTCAGGAACTGGTCAGATATAGCAAGAAGCCTCAGGAGAGCTATTTGGGCAGGAGCAGCAGTGTGGGTCATCTCTGTGGAGAGGCTGCTGACTCTGAGGGAGGAACTGTGATCCCCTGACCTGGGCTGGATGCTGTGACTATGGGAGCCGGCAGAGGCAAAATGGTAGGGAGTCACCAGAAAGGAACTCAGAGATTCCTGAGGAAGGAATTTGTGGGAGGAAGACACTTCAAAACAAAGCACAGGGTTACAGTGGTGCACACTGCAGATAAGGTCTGGAACATCTGCATTTGTGTGTGTGTGTGTGTGTGTATGCATTCATGTGGGTGCATGTGGATGTGGGGTCAGAGAACAATCTCAAGTGTTTCTCAGACACCAGCCATCTCATTTTTGAGATAAGAATCTTTCACTGTTCTGGAACTTACCAATCAGGTTGGCTGGCCAGGGAGCCCCAGAGATCTACCTCCCCAGTGCTGGGATTACAAGCATATACCAACACACCTGGCCTTTTCATGTGGATCTCAAAGACTGAACTCAGGGCCTTGTGGTTGCTTGGTGATCACTTTACTGACAGAGACATCTCCCCAGCCCCCTCCCCCCACAAGACAGTTTCCAAAATCTTGATGTCTGAGTTTTGGATGGTCCCCAAGGCAGACCTAAAAATTAGGGCTTGAGCGTGAATAGATTTTAGTAGATTCTGAGAATCTGAGCTTGGACATGGGGAATCAAGAAAGGGGAGCTTCGGCCAATCAGCTTTCTCATAGGCACCTGGCACTTCATCCCACAAGGGCCCTGCAAGGGCTGCTGGAGAGCACAGGGCTACAGAAGCAGAGACTGAAACAGAGTTTGGAATGCTGGGTCGTTCACAGGGACTTCTGCAGGGGGAGGAAGGAAGCAGGAATGGGGGAGGGGAATTGATCGGAAGCCAGGAGCGACTGAGGGAACTGCTAACATAATATGGCTCATCAGAGGGGTCCAGTGGGAGGAAGAAACAGCCAGTCCTTGGATGCAGGGCCACCACTGGAGGATGAGGTCCAGGTAGGGTGTTGTGACTGCTGGGTAGAGGCTGTGCTCTCCTGGCTGGGGTGCCATGTCCTTCCTGGAAATGGGGGGGGGTGTTTCGGACTCTGTCCGACACATTGGCCTAGCAAGAAACAAAAGAATTGGGGGCACACCTACACCCCAGAATCACTGACTGTAGTCATCTGGGGTGTGATGCTTTCCAGCACTACAGACCCTCTGCATCCACAAGCAGAAGGGCCTCAGGGACAGCTGCAATGGAAGGAGTGGGGCGAGGGGAAGCTGGAGGAGTGGGCCCAGCAGCTGGGCTGCAGCTGGGGAGACAGAAGCCCATGACTGCCTTCCCATCCTCTGTGATTCCATCTGTCATACTGCCACACTTCCTGTCTTCCATGCCTCCCAGAGGCCCATGTGCTGAAGGTACCATCGGAAGGCGACAGGACCCTTTAAGAGGTGGCACCTAACGGGAAGGTTTAGGTTGTTGGGAATATGCCCCCAAAGGAGGGTGTGGGGGGAGATGCACGTGTGTAGTTGCCTGTATGTGAGCATGCGGAGACCAGAGGTTGACTTTAGATGTCTTTATCTTTCTCCACCTTCATTTTTGAGACAGGGTCTCTCACTGAACTTGGAGCACACTGTGTCACCTAGGCTGGCTGGCTAGCAAGCCTCTGGGATCCACCTGTTTCCCCGACACTGGGGTTATAGGCACTCCACTGAATCGGGCCTTTCTGTGGGTTCTGGGATCTGAACTCGGGTTCTCATGCTTGTGCGGCAAGCGCTTTACCCACTGAGCCCTCTCCCTGGCCGGCCCTGTGTTACTATGGTTACTATGACAGAAAGCTGACTCACATTATGATTCATCCATGGGAAGATGCCTGGGGCACACTGGGCCAATCAGAACCCTTCCCTGGAATTTTCAAACCGGAACAATACAGAGTAAATGGGGTGAACCTTCCTTGAGGGTAGCAGTTGTTCACAGAAGGTTCTGGAGCAGTTGGAAGTCACTTGGTGGGAAGAAGAGAGAGAAGGGAAAAATCCCAGGGATGCAGTTCTAGGCGCCTTCCCTTTGAGCTGCTTCCCCCTCTTTTCTCCCCATAGCCCTTAGAGGCTCCCAGTCTCCTGCCCATCCTGAAGAGCGAGTGTGTGGGAGAGGTAAGGATCCATGGGGTGGAAGGAAAACTGAGCAAGTTGAAGACTTCTAAAGAGCTCACCATAAGCTTGCGGCCACCGGAGAGGAGCACAGCATCGAGTGAGGGCTTGCATTTTATGTTCTTTTTTTAAAATTTATTTATTTATTTTTTTAGAGATAAGGAAAATGTAAGTATGTTTATGTGCCGAGGGTAAAGAGCCAGTAAAAGCAGCATCAATCATAACGAGAGCATGGTAAAACAAGGCCGAAAAGCTAAGCCATAAAAGCCTTAAAGACCAAGAAAATAAGCGAAAGCAGGAAGAAAGTAACCCTTTGCAGGGGAGAGAGAGCAGGTGCCAAATGCCTGCTGGAGGGGCAGAGCTGGGTTAAGCTTCAGACTCTTGCTTCTTTCCTCTCTAGGAAGCTGGTCCAGGTCACCGGGAAGGAAACTATTAGAACCATTTACTGTCACCCACTCAGTCCGGTACACAGAGCCCTGGGTGCTGATGCACGTGCACATTGGTGCTAGGTATGGTGGCACAGCCCTGCAATCCCAGTTCTCAGGAGGCAGAAGCAGGAGGAGGATGGTGAGTTGGAGGCTAGCCTGGGCTATGTGTTAAGACTTTGTCTCATGAAACCAAGCGCTTGAGTGTGTGGGCATCAGCGGTAGAAAGCTTGCCCAGCCTGTATGAGGCCTCGGGTTCAGTCTCCGGCACTGTCAACAAATCTAAAATAAGTAGAGTGGCAGCCACAGGAAAAATGAAAGCCACACTGGGAGGGCTTGAGGCAGAAGATGGAGAGAAAGGCGCTGTTTTCTGGGCTGGGCCTGCAGAGCACAGGAGAGAGGTTATCTTAGGATCAGCCAGGAGGTTTCCGGCTGTGGGGGGGGGGCAGGGAGCAGGGGGGGGGAGGGGATGCTTGTTTGTCGATGGGGTGGGTTGAAAGAGGAGTTTTCTTTTCCTGCCAAATCAACGGCAAGACAGAGTTGTCAGGGATGTGCTGGATGTGTTCCTTAGGAAGGATTTGTGACTTCGTAGAGCCCAAACTCCAATTTAAACAGAGCTTTGAACCTTAAGAGCGTAGCCAGCAAGTAGTCTGGAGATAGGTAGTTCTGGACTTGGTCCCCAGCTTATTGATATTTTTAGAGATTCAACTCTGTGAGCCGCTCTGCTGTGTGTGGTCCCTAGTTATTTACTTCTTCTCTTCTGGCTTGTCTCCTCACGGTGTCAGAATGACTGCTGCAGCCCCAGACATCGAGCGCCTTTTTAGGAGATGATGTCATGGACAATAGCAGTCTACTACACTGGTGTTTGGAGCTTGGGAAAAGATTTCAGGTCACTGTGAAAGGGAAAGGAGACAAATAAAACCTTATCCAACGTGGTGTGGGGCTGTAGCTCATTTGTTAAGAGTGTTTGTTCACACTCCACAATGTGAATACCCATTCTATGGATGGACCAGGGGTGGGGTAAGCCCTGTGGCCTTGCTAGATGGTAGTCCATGCCAGAGTATAAGCCAGGACACCCAGGGCTTCTCAGAGTCCATGATCTTGGCTGACACTGTTGAGGGCAAGCTTCTAGAGATCCTTGCCCACCTGAAATGAGGTCAGGATAGGTCAGAGAAATAAGTGGACTGCCCAGCATCTGTCTGGGAAGTGGTCCCCCCCTCAGGTGTGGCCAAGCTTCATCAGAGCTTTTGCTCTGCAGTGAATTGTTTTCAGGTATCTATGGAAACGGAGCTCCCTCATCCACCCCTTCCCCACCCCCAATCTCTCAGCTCCGGTAGAGCGTGCATTCAGGATTACAAGGGGCTGTTTGGCCTCAAAAGCCATTTGTAAGGCTAACAAACAGGTCATGAGGCAATTTGAGGCCAGACTGTTTCAGGTCAAACTCAGCCAGCAACAGTTTGGCTGTGGGCTAAAGTGTGAGCCAGGCTGGGTGTCGGCCTGAAGGTCCACGCACAAAGCCTGGGGAAGTTTTATGGGCCCCCGGTGGCCTTGCACTTACAAGGAACATGCCCAAAAAAGGGGCCTTCAAAGACCAGAGAAGTTTTATGGTCTTCAGGAGCAAGCTGGGACCTGTACTAGGGCTCTGGCTCCTGGGAGGAGCCATGAGCAAGTGTGATTTATGGTGGCCAGACATCTCCCTCCTCCGAACTTCTCTGGATGCAGCCCCACATCTGGTGGTCTTGGTGAACAGCTGGGGGTGGCACTTTACAACACTGTAGATGATTGAAGGCCTGGAAAACAGGCCTGATGGGCAAGCTTTAGAGACCAGGACTGCTGAGCATGGAGAAGTTAAGATGAACACCTGTGTTCAAGTATACAAGAGGCTCAACCCAAAGCCAGTGTTCTCATCGCGCTCCAGAACAAGGGGAGGAGAGGGGGGCCGGTCACAAGTTGAGGAAATGGTTTTAAATTCCAGCAGAAAAGGCTGGGTGTCGAAAGTAAAAAGCCAAGTTCACATGGAAGCTGGCCGAACTGACTGCAGGGCCATGCAACTGGGCCAGTCTTTACTGAAGCATCAGAGGCCGGAAGTGCCTGAAGACCAAGACAACCCTGGATGGCTTCTTATTCCTGCATTCATGCCTGAGTGAAGGAGCACCCAGAAGCAGACCCTGGGAATGAGGGCCAGATGCAATTGCTCTCTTGGGAAGGGAACTCCCTCTCCCCCCAAACACAGGGATGGCCTGGGGAAGTGAGGCAGGGCTGTCAAGGATTCCAGCAAAGGGAGAGCTAAGCTGCTGGCATGCCTGTGGGTGAATGGAACCCAATCCCACTGGGGCCTTCTCTGGGACACTGTGTGGAACAGGATTGTTCTCCCAAATGAGCTAGGAACCTGCAGTACAGGTGTCCCTTGGTGTCCATGAGGGACTAGCCTCATCACGTGTGGATATCAAACTCTGCAAGTGCTGAAGTTTTCTGGTGTGGTATTTGCAAAGAACCTCTGCCCACCCCCTGGTGTGTTTTTGATCATCTCCAGCTGAGTTGTGGTACGGAGCACACTGTATTTGCCCCGCAAGCAGTCATGATGCTGTGCTGAGAGGGATACTGACAAGAAAAAAGTCTGTACATGTTCAGTGCTAACATCGTGTGTGCGTTATGCATGTGTGTATTTTCATGTGTCTACGCACGTGTGTGGTTGTTCTAATTCCATCTCTGTTGCTATGATAAAACTCTCTGACCAAAATCAGCTCAGGGGAAGAAAGGATTTATTTGGCTTACGTTTCTAGGTCACAGTCCATCACTGCAGAAGTCAGGGCAGGACCTCAAGCGGGGATTTGGAGGCAGAAGCCAAGGAGGAACGCCGATTGTTGGTTTGTTTACAGACCCATGCTTAGCTAGCCACCTTACACAACTCAGAACTACCTGTCCCTAGAATGGTGCTGCCCACAATAACATGAGCCCTCCTATGTCAATTAACAATCAACATCCTGCCCTCCCCCCAGACATGTTCAAAAGCCAGTCTGATCAGGGAAATTCCTCAGTCGAGACTCCCATCCTAGGTGACTCTAGATTGTGTCAAGTCTACAGTTAACACTAACTAGGACGATGGGTGTACGTGCACGTGCGTGTGTCCGTATAGAGGGTTGACCGGTGTCTTCCTCTATTGTTCACCATCTTATTTTTTGAGACAGGGTCTCATCATTGAAACTGGAGCTCACCAATTTGGCTAGACTGGCTAGCCAGCAAGCCCCCAGAGATCTTCCTGTCTCTGACTTGTTCCTTAGCACTGGATATACAGATGTGTAGCTGCATCTGGCTCTGTGCGCGTGTGTGTGTGTGTGTGTGTGTGTGTGTGTGTGTGCGCGCGCTTTGAGACAGAATCTTTCTATGTAATCCTGGCTGTCCTGGAACTCTCTATGTAGACCAGGCTGGCCTCGAACCTACACATATCCTCCTGCCTCTGCCTCCCCAGTGCTGGGATTGAAGGCATGTGCCACCATTCCTGCATGGCTTTCGTTTTTGATGTGGGTGATGGGGATACGAACTCTTGTTCTCACCCTTGTACAACAAACACTTTTCCTACTGAGCCCTTAGTGCTAACATTTTCTCAAAGAATATTTCCAAAGCTGGAGAAATGGCTCAGTGGTTAAGGGCATACTGCTCTTGCAGAGTTCAATTCCTAGCACCTACGTCAGGCAGCACACAGCTGCCTGCAACACTAGCTCCAGGGAATCCAACACCTCTGTCCTCCATGGGCCCCCCCCCACTCACATGTATGTACCCCTATACACAGACACATACACATGCATGTAATTAAAAAATAAAACTAAATCTTGGAAAAAATATTTTCAATAGGACATCGGTTGCATCCCTGCATGTGGAACCCACAGACAAAGAGGGACAACTGTGTTCCTGTCAACTGCTGCCTCTCACAGGCTGAGACTCATTCTGTCCCAGAGAGCCCTGTGGCCACCAGTTTAGGTAACAGCATTATAAAGGACACTCCCAAGATATGTCAAGGCTTGTTGGTGTCAATCTTGCTATCAAGGCCATAATACTGACCTGTGTGTGTGGGGGAGGGGGGTCCCTGTCAAAATGGGAAGCTCACAGAATCCCAGTAATCAAGGGAGTCTTGGCTCAGTTCTGAATGACAGTGGTTCTGCTGAGTCCATAAACCTAGCCAAAGTTCCTGTCAATGGTCCCGGAAAGTATAATTAGGACAGACGTTACGTCACCATTAGACGCCCCACTCATACTGGTTCCCTGGCCTATGGAGTAGAGACGAGCATGCTGGGAAAGACCAAATGGATGCTTCTAAAATGCCCCCTCACATACCAAGCTGAGGCAGAGCAACCTAAGGGGAAAGCGGAGACCAGGGCTACCCTCGATGATGTGAAGAATGTGGGATTTGTGACCCCACCCCAATCTCTGCTTTATTAACTAATGTTGTTCCTGGAAGCTCTGTGGATCCTGGTGAATGAGAATGGCTCACTTAATCAAGGAGCTCCTCGATTATAGCTGCTTTGCCTGGCGTGCCATCTTCACTCTCTGGCACACGGCCTGTGGCCACGCGTATTAGTTACTTGTTTCATTGTTTCAGTAAAATATCTGAAGAAAGCAACTTAAAGGAGGAAGGGTTTGCTGGGGTGGTGGTGGTGCACACCTTTAGACCCAGCACTTGGGAGGCAGAGGCAGGCAGAACTCTGTGAGTTCAAGGCCAGCCTGGTCTACTGAGTGAGTTCCAGGCCAGCCAGAGTTACAGCAGAGAAACCCTGTCTCAAAAAACCAAACCAAACAAACAACCTCCCCCCCCAAAAAAAAAAACAAGAAGGAAAGGTTTTTTGGGGTGGTGGCACATGCCTTTAATCCTAGTACTCAGACACATTTTCTGCACTGTCAGTGCTTGGGCTGGGTTATCAAACTCCATAAACCACTTGAACGGTTCTGTTTTGTAGAATATTCCAGGAGATTGAGGTGACACCAACGGAGTTAAGCAGGAACGAGCATGACAGTTAAGACTCAAGGTGGCTGCGGTCAACTCAACCTTACATTTGGTCTAAGGTGTGTGCTGCCATCGACACGAGGAACCCGTGGATAGTTTTGAATACAGCCCAACACAAAATTAGAAACTTACTTAGAACACTATGGGAGAAATGTCTTAGGCTCTTTATTTATTTATTTTGGAACTCAGTTACACAGTTCTTGCGTGTGAGCTTTGACGCTGACAGTGCCCTGTTACAATGTCAAGGGGTTACACACACCTGGTCCACATGACCCAGAGCCCCAAATTATGTTAGTAGTGAAAGCAGGAACGTTAACATAGTCTCCAATCAAGATCGCCCAGATCTATCATTGTCTGTCCAGCCTGAATGCAAATCATTAGAGACTGAAAACAACGTCCTTGCCATGTGCATAGTGTGCTGATTATCTTGATTGTCAGTTTGATTGGATGCAGAGCCACTGTGGATACAAACTTCTAGACGTGCCTGTGAAGAATAAACTGGGTTATGTTGATTGGGGTGGGAAGACCCATCTTCACTGTGGGCAGCACCATTCTGTAGGCTGGGACTGTATAAAAAGGAGAAAGTAAGCTGAACACCAGCCTTCGTCCCTCTCTCTCTGCTTCCTGACTGTGAATGTGGTGTGGCCAGCCACTTCCTGCTCCTGCCACCATGCCTTCCCTGCCCAGATGAACTGTATCCCCTGGAACTATAAGCCAAAACAACCTTATAAATGCATGGCCCAAGATGCTCCCTAACTAACTGTTTTCAAAGGCCAGGAAAGATGGCTCAGTGGTTAAAAGCACTTGCTGATCTTACAGAGGGACTCAAGTTCCGTCCCCAGCGGCCACAATGGGTGGCTCACAACCACTTGTTACCCCAACTCCAGGGATTCTGATGCCTTCTTCTGGCCTCTGTGGGCACCCTTACCACACACACACACACACACACACACACACACACACACACACACACAAATAAAATAAATCTTAAAATAAACCTTTCTTCATTCAACTTATCTCAGAGTCTGTTATCTGGGAAGCCAACATAAAAGTCTACTTGTGAAGGCAGAGATTAAGGGAGGTGTCAGACCCAAGAAGCCCTTTCTCTGCATTCCTTAAAGTTTACTTCCTGGGAGCTAGAGAGATGGCTCGGCAGTTAAGGGTCCTTGATCCAAAGCCATGAGGACCAGCGTTCGAATCCCAGCCCCATGTCAAGCTAGGTGTCCCCATAAATACCTATAACCTTAGCTCCAAGTGGGGGTAGAAACAGGAAGATCCCTGGGGTTCGCTGACTTCCAGTCTAGCTGAGAAAATGCAAACTCCAGGTTCACGGAGAGACCCTGCCTCAAAGGTGGAGGGTGATAGAGGATCGTTGTCCTCTTTTGGCCTCCACAGACATGCACGGTCACACAAGCGTCATACAGCCACACAGACACAACTAAATAAACACATGAATTTTTTTAAACATTTCATATGGTGGGAGAGGGTAAAAGAATGAGAGCAAAGTATGGCACACATGAATGAAATGTCATAATGAAGCCCAGTGCTTTGCATGCATTAATTAAATTAATTAATTAAAAAAGAAAAGAAATTTCCTTCTCATTATTGCTCTTGTCAATCATGTGAGCAGAGGCAGGAGCGGCCACTGCAGCTGGATTAAGAAGAGACAATGTTAGTGTGAGGCCTGTAGGTCACAGGCTGTCTTAAGGTTTCTAGTACTTTGATGAAACACCACGATCAAAAGCAAGGTGATGGGGGAAAGGATTTACTTCATTTACACTTCCAGGCAACAGTTCATCACCGTGTGAAGTCAGGGCAGAAACTCAAGCAGGGCAGGAACCTGGAGGCAGGAGCTGATGCAGAGGCCATGGACTACTGCTTACTGGCTTGGTTCCCATGGCTTGCTCAGTCTGCTTTCTTATAGGACCGGGGACCACTAGCCTGTGGGCGGCACCCCCCACAGTGAGCTGGGCCCTGCCATATCAATCGTGAATTCAGAAAATACCCTACGAGCTTGCCTGCAGCCGGATCTTATGAGGGCATTTTCTCAATCCAGGGTCCCTTTTTTCACATGACTCTAGCTTGTGTCAAGTTGACATAAAAACTAGCCAGGACACAGGCCTAATCTATCTGTCCTGGAAATTATGGTGAGCAAAGTTTGATGGCAGGGCCACCTACATAACTGATGAGACCCAGTACAAAATGATAATGTGGGGAACCCTTGGCCACAAAGCAAGAAAGAAGTGTTACTAAAGGGACTAAAATGCAAAGCCTTTTCTTTAAAAAAAATCTATTATGTACAAAGCGTAACAGAGGTGACACCACCACTTGAATTCAGCACGGACTTACAAATTGCACAACAATGGTATTTTGGTATCATGATTTTATGTAATGTGATAAATAATACTTCATTAATGTGATATCGTGATTGATTGTAACATTTGTCTGGCTCACTTTTCTGCAAATTCATTCATTAGGTCATCAAACTTTATCCTTTGAGCAACTTCATTTTCCATTGATAGAAACTGAAAACGACATCAGTCACTTTGAGCAAACATGAGATTGCAGGAAACTGGTCATTTTTAATTCTGTAACGGCTCTTTCTGCTGACGCAACTGCAACAGGAGCTGTTAACAGTATTTTTATAGGCTGTGACACCAGGATACGTTTCTGATAAATTATTTCAAAATATAGATTCCAATACATCTAGAGTTGATGATTCTCATATAGCAATTTTTCTATTTAAAAAAAAAAAGAAGGATTAAGTCTTTTTACAATCAGTTTCGGGTAAGTCTAAACTTAATTTTAAATGCAAATTTGTACAATGGCATTTTAATATTTTCTCTGACATTTCCTGTAACTTGCGGCAGTCCTAGAAGAGATCGAAAGTGGCTGTATGATTTATATGTAACCTAAAATGCCTGTTTATGCACTCTATTACTGTGTGTTCAATTATAAGGAAAGTTATTTTTGAAATTATCTTCTTTGTTAATAATTGGTTCCTGTGATGCTTAGTAAGAAAATCACGTTCTTTCCTTCTGAAGTTGGTGACTATTAAATTTAATTCCTGCTCCTAAGCCTGTGTGTATTTGTCAGGCAATATTATAGTGGTTTTCAAAACCCAAGATTCCAAACTATGGTGTGTGTGTGTGTGTGTGTGTGTGTGTGTGTGTGTGTGTATGAGAGAGAGAGAGAGAGAGAGAGAGAGAGAGACACCTTGGGTGTTACTCCTCAGGTGTCATCTATCTTGTATTTTGAGACAGAGTCTCACTGACCAGGACCTTGCTGATTAAGCTAAGCTGTCTGGCAGGTGAGTCCAGTGGGATCTGCCTGCCTCTGCCTTCCTAGAGCTGGCCCCACACCTGTCTTTTTAAATGTGGGTTCTGGGGACTGAAGTCAGGACCACAGGCTTTCAAGGCAAGCACTGGACTACACCCCCACTCTCCCAAGTCTTGAACTCTTTTGGAAACCCTCTCACCCTTGTCAGATGTGCTTTCTCACAGCACCTGCCCTGAGCTTGTAGACAGTGTTCCTGGGGGAGTGCTGACTAGCCCTGTCCTGGTATTAACTCTTCTACTGGATACGTTTTGGGATTGACCATCAAGCTAGCTTCACACTGTGGGGCCCAGCACTTACCCCTGCCAAATCTTTCCTCTCTTCTGCTACTACTGGAGTAATGGCTGCTGCCATCACTACCAACGTTCTAAGCCTGGGACTTCCTTCACATCCTGGACTGGCAAGGAGGCGCCTGTGCTGCTTCATAGTTCTGAGAGATCAGCTTTCTATCACTGAGACAAAATGCCTGACAGAATCAGGCTTGTAAACCCAGCTACTTGGGAGTTTGAGGCAGGAGAACTACAAGTTCAAGGCCTTTGTTGAGCTAACGCCAAAAGAAATTGAGCTAATTCTAAAAGAGGAAAGAGTTATTTTGGCTCACTGTTTCACAAGTTTCAACCCATGGTTACTTGGCCAGTTGCTTTGGGCCCATGACAGCTCAGTACCCCATGGTGGGAGCACATACTGCAGGAGCTGCTCAACTCACAGGAAATGGATTAGAGAAATAAAGGACTGGCCTAGGGTCCCATTGTACCCTTCTAGGGAACACTCCCCAATGACCCAATTTCTTCCGACTTGGCCCTGCTTCCTAAAGGTCCCACTAACTCCCTATAACAACCCAGGCTGGAGAGCAAGCCTTTAGAACACGGTCTTTGTGAGAAACAGATTCGAGCAATACCTCTTGCCAGCACAACTCATAGAGCTGTACTCTGTCCTGAACTTGTTGCCACTTGGCATATCTATACAGCTCACACACGCATGTGGTTCCATCAGCTATCACGTAGGCAACCTAATGTCCTACCTAACTTCATTTCTGTTGCTGCGATAAAATACCTGATAGAAAGCAACTTAAGAGAGAAAGCGGTTTATTTCAGCTATAATTCCAGGTTACAGTCCAACATTGTAGGGAAGCCAAGGTAGGAATTTCAAACAGCTATTCACATTACACCCAGTCAGAAACAGAAAGCAATTCATACATGCTCACTTGCTTGCTTGTGCTCAGCTCAATTTCTCCACTCTTACGTAGTTCAGAATCTCCTGCCTAGGGAATGGTGTGGCCCACAATGGACTGGGCCTTTCCACATCGATTGACTTAAGACAAAGCCCATAGACTGCCCAAAGGCCAACCTGATCTAGACAGTTCCTCAGGTGAGGCTCCCTTCCCATGTGATTTCACGTTCTGTCCAAGTGATACTTAAAGCTAGCCATCACACTTAGACTTAAAGAAAACACAATCAACAATTTCCAGGTGGAGACAGCAGAGCATAAAGTTAAATGTGGAACTCCACTGAGAGCAGGCACCATGCTACTTACAACACACTGGGCATGCCCGTGAAGCCCCACCCTGTGGGCAGGTTCGGAGTTGCGCTTTCCAGCAAGGTCACTGGTCAGCAAGCACAGAGTTGTCTGTGTTCAATAGAGGCCCCATGACAAGGCTTCATTCAGTGTAGTAGATACTTGGGAAGTAACCCCAGGAAACCCAGTGAACAGGTGGGGAAGTGACACAGGGAGGTGGTGGAGTCAATTCAGACTTGTAAGTGACTGCATTATCCCTGCAAACAAAACGAACTCCCTCCTATTCAGGCTGTAATTCTGCTGTCCCCCCAACAGATGCTTGAAGAACACACCCCAGAATCAGGGTTGTAGCTTCACTTAGAGGCTGGGCAGCCAGGGTCATTATCCTACGAGGAGTCCCTGTTCTCAGGAAGCCACCTGCAGATGACATCTGCTGTGGTCTTGATGAGCTGGCGGAGTCTCCGTTGGCTGCAGGGTGCAGGGCCCACCAGCCTCCTGCCTCTTCTTGTGCCTCAGCCACCCGCTCACACTGTGCGGGCCTTGTCATTCATCCTGAGCTCTGTAATTACCGCTTAATTTCCTCCTTCCATTAGTATCGAGAATGCCTCCAACAACTTTATTTTCTTGCTTTATTTATACGACAGAAAAGATGCTTAGAAGCAAATTATGCTTGCCTCCACATACCTCTCTACCTGTTTATCTCTGTTTACAGAGTGCCTGTCATGGCGGTATCTGGGCACTTAGACAGTCCCATTAGATCAAATTCATGAAGGAAGAGAGGAAGAGAGCCCTCCTCCTCCTCTTCCTCCTCCTCCTCCCCCTCCTCCTCCCCCTCCTCCTCCTCCTCTGCAGAAGCCTCTTGAGTAGCACACAGAGGGCCAGGGCAAGAGAGAACAGCCAGCCTGAGGCCTCTCGTTCTCCAGCCCAGGAAGAGGAATGATTTTGGCAAAGATGCACATCCCTTCCTGGAGGGAGGCATGAGGAGTTTGCAAACTAATTTGGAAGATCTATCAAAGGGTGGGTTTCAATATGTTGGGCATTTAACATTTGAAATGATTTCAGTTTCATTGCTCTCCAAATAGCAAATTGAGCCCATTTTTCACAAATGTGGCTTCACGCGCTGAACAGCTTCTACCAGAAGCTGTTGAATACTCACTCCATCTTTCTCATTCCATAGTTATCAAGGACTCCAAGTTCAAATGCCGCTGAGCGCCTCTTGGTGGTCAGACCCACAAGGCTGCTTAAGGCCCCAGCTCCCCAGGTGGCTGGGTATAGTAAGCTAGAGTGCTGATCTCTTCTTGCTGTTTCCAGTCCTTCTTCTCTCCCCTGTCTCTTCCTTGCACTTCTGAATATTGAACCCAGGGCTCACTGGGCAGGTGCTCTACCTCTGAGCTACATCTCCAACCCTTTTTTACTTTTTTATTTTTTTCCGAGACAGGGTTTCTCTGCTGTAACCCTGGCTGTCCTGGAACTCACTCTGCAGACCAGGCTGGCCTCGAACTTACAGAGCTCCACCTCTGCCTCCCGAGTGCTGGGATTAAAGGTGTGTGGCACCACCACCTGGGGCACTTTCTTGATTAATGATTGATGCAGGAGGGCCCAGCCAACTGTGGGCGGAGTCACGCCTGGGCAAGCGGTCTGGGTTGTATAAGAAAGGTAGCTTTCTTATACAGGGAGCTCCAAGACAGTAAGCAGTGCTCCTCCATGGTCTCTGCTTCAGTTCCTGCCTCCAGGTTCCTGCCTTGCTTGAGTTCCCTAAGTGATGGACTGTGATGGAGACATGTCAACTGAATAAACCATTTCTTAACCAAGTTGCTTTTGATCATGGTGTTTATCGCAGAAAGCATGCCCCCTCTCGTGCTCTTTGAGAGTGTGAGGCCAAAATTGAGGGTGAGCCTCCAAAGGTCTCCTTTAGTCAGACATAGGAAGTTTACATGGGGCTGCTCCTTCTTGGGGCTTTTTAAATCCCTTTCTGTCTCTACCTTGGCTCTTATGAATTCTTTCTCACAACCCCCTTCTGTTGTGGGAATCTCCCCTGCTGATTCTAGATAGCTGGGTCCTGCCCAGAGCTTTCGGCTCCCTTCTGTGGAGACATTGTTGCTGTTACCTTATTCCTGCTTCTAGGCTGGGCTATCTTTAAAAAAAAGACTATTATTACATGGATCTATTCATGTGTATGTGCAATACACACATGTGGCATAGCTCTCATGTGGAGATCAGAGGATGAGTTGCGGAAGTCAGTTCTTCCATCATGTGAGTGTCAGGGATTGAACTTGGGTTGTCAGGCTTGGTGGCGAGTGACTTTACCAGTCGAGCCATCTTGAAGGTCCCGACATGTCACTGAAGGTGAGAGTTGAGTTTCATTTGTCCGAGGCGAATACCCCAGCTCTTCAAGGGGCCAGATCTGAGACTCAGTTGGCAGGGGGGAAGTGAGTGTCTGACCTTTAGAAAAGGAGATAGGTGTGGTGCTTCTAGAACCTTCTATGTCCTCCATTATCACTGACTGGACCTGCTCCAGCTGAGGCAGGGTTTCTAGGGCTGTAGGGATCCTAGACTTTGGCTTCCATTCCAAGTGAGTCTAGGACAAGGAGGAGGGTTTCTGACATGGAGAGTGTCCAGCAGAGCTGTGAATATAGCTACTATTAGCACTACTGCTGCTGTTACAGTCACCTGTGCTGTCGTCACTACTTAGCCTTCACCCTGGGGAGAGTTTAGAGAGACTTCAGTTCCCGGGGCCTAAGGACGGTGACACCAAAGACTACCTTGATTCTATTTTGGGTAGTAGCTCAAGAATCTTCCTTTGACTGTTTTTTAAACAGTTTTTAAGATTTTTTTAAAAGAAATTTTATGTGCATTGATGTTTTGCATGCACGTGTCTGTGTGAGGGTGTCAGACCCCCTGGAACTGGAGTTACAGACAATTGTGAGCTGCCGTGTGAGTGCTGGGAATAGAGCCCAGGTCCTCTGGAAGAACAGCCAGTGCTTTTAACCACTGAGCCATCTCTCCAGCCCACCCTCTGACTATTTTTGACTATTGTTTTAGAGGAATAGATATTGTCTATAGATATTGTATAAATATTGTCTCTAGAGGAATAGAACTGATAGAATTAATATCATATTAAAAGGGGCTTCATCATCTTGGCTTTCAAGATACCGTCTGGGTTGTGCAACAGTGGCTGTCCTTACTTTGTGGATGCTGAGACCCTGGTAGTTGTTCGGTTCACAAGACTGGATGTCTCAGCAGTCCTGATTCAGTACTGAAGGCCTAGAGGATTCCCAGAGAGTCCCTAGTCTTCAGTCCACATTGGAAAGTCAAATAATCTTGGTCCTGGTGTCAGTGAAAGATGGTGGTAGCAGCAGCAGCGGCAAGGTAGATGAACTTGCTAGTAAGATGTGATGATCAAGCAGGCCTAAAACAAAAGCTTTTCTCTTAGACCTCCTTATATCTGGGGTACCTCCTTATATCTGGGTCACCACCAGAAACTGTCATCTACATTTAAGGTAGGTCTTCTCGCTTTAATTAGCCCATCAAAAAAATCCTTCACAAGTATGCCTAAAGGCTTGTGTCCTGGCTGCTATTAGTCAAGTTGAAAACTAAGAGTAAGCATCACAACTGTCCATGTTGCTGGGAGCTCTTTAAGGATCAGCATTTTCTTTACCATAGAACTAGGATCGGGGGTTGAGAATATAGCTCGACGAGAGCACAGAGGTAGAGTGCTTGCTTAGCACAAATGTGTGTGGCCCTGGATTTTATCTCCAGGGATGCAATATATATATATATGTGTGTGTGTGTGTGTGTGTGTGTGTGTGTGTATGTATTCATGTATACACATATGTATATATGTGTGTGTGCATATATATATGTATATGTATTCATGTATACATATATGTATATATGTATATATATGTGTGTGTGTGTGTGTATATATATATATATATATATACACACATGCTTTTGTGAGCTGGAGATGGCTCAGTGGTTAGGAGCATTGCTGCTCTTCCAGAGGACTGGAGCTCAGTTCCCAGAACCCACATCAGGCGACTCACAGCTGTAACTCCAGCTCCAGGGGATCCAACAAAGAGCTCTGGCTTCCACATGCATTCACACAACTACACATAATTAAAATGAGTAAAAATAAATCTAGGAAAAGCATTGTGGCCTTTAATCCCAGCACATGGGAGGCAGAGGCAGGCAGATTTCGGTGAATTCTTTGAATTGTGTGAATTCAAAGAAAAAGTGCATCAAAAGACTAAGCTGCATCATATTTGACCTTCTATTCCAACAGGTGGAGCACAGAGACTAGCTTATAGCAAATATTCAGACAGTGAGAGCTCCGTGCACCCACTCATCTGGTGCTATCTCCTTCCATCTGCACGTGAGCACCATAGCAACCGTCACTACCCTCTTTTTACAAAGTGAGGAACTCCGGGCCTAGGGAGGCAAGGGCCTTGCCCGAGGTCCTCAGCCAGTAAGTAGCTGGATGTTCAGAACTCCAGCTTCCTGCTGCTACTGTGACAAATTGACTGCAAACTGTACAAACTTATGCTCTTCCAGGTCTGGAGGTCAGACATCTGTAGCTACAATCAGGACGGTAGCAGAGCCAGCCCCTTCTGCATGCTCCAGGGGAATGCAGTCATTCCTTCCATCCCTGCAGGCTGCTGGCATTCCTTGCTTCGTGCTGCATTATCCTAACTTCTGCTTCTGTGGTTATCTGATCTTCTTCTCCAACTCTGCCCCCGCCTCCCTCTTATAAGGACCTTTGAAATGACACGGGGCCCCACTCCACTAAGCTAGGATCTTCTCATCTCAAGATTTCCCGCTTCGTCACAGCTCAAATCTCTTTTTGCCATTTAAGGTAACATTCATGGTAGTGTGAGTTAGAACATGGAGTTGGCTGCGGAGGTGCATACCTATAATACCAGCACTTGGGGAGCAGAGCCAGGTGGATCACAAATGTGAGGCCAACCTGGGCTACACTATGTGATCCCATCTCTAAAAATCAAAACAGTTCCAAAAAGCTTTAGGATGTGGATATCTTAAAGGCCCATTATTTGAGTTGCCACTGTGACCTCCCTGAAGGTGGGTATGGAGGTGTGCCTTTAGACTGTGTCCTCTCAAACCGTATAAGGACTTAGGTGCAGATGTTTCCAGGAAACCCCAGTATAGTACTGGGGAATACAAGACAGGGAGGGGGAAAAATATGCCAGCTGCTCCTGTGACTCTGGGGTTCTGCCTTTCTGCATCAGAACTGCTCACCTGAGGGATGTCGTCTTTGCGTTCAGGGATGCTGGAGTGATGGGTCACCAACTAGGTGCCTCAGAGTCCTGAGGGATAGAAGCCTGAAATTAGGGTGCTGGCAGGGCTCTGAGGGAGATCTGTTCCCGGCGCCTCTCCCAGCTTCCTGTGACTGGCAGAGGTGTGTGGAGTTTCTTTTCTCTTTGATGCACTGATGCACCGTTCCCATTCCTACCTCTGTTTTGGTGTCACCTTTTTCCATCCCTCTGTTTCTGAGATTTAGTCTCACCGTGTGGTCCAGGCTGAACTCAAACTCACGGTCTTGCAGCCTCGGTGACGACTACTGAGTGCTGGGATCACAGGTGTGTGTCACCAAGGCCTAGTTGCCTCCTCCTCTTAAAGCATATTGCTTTTAGATTTGGGAACATCTGGAGTAATCCAGGGAATTTTCATTTTAAGGTCCTGGTGTCTGTAAAGAGTGCGTGTGTGTTCATGTAAATACAGGTGCATCTGTGTGTGTGTGTGTGTGTGTGTGTGTGTGTGTGTGTGTTGTGTAGAAGCTAGAGGTGAGCTCTTCCTGCCATTCACCAGGAGCCTCCCACCTTGTTCTCTGAGCTAATTTTCATACTGGGACCTGGGGCTCACCAGTCAGGCTGTGCTGTCTGGCCAGAGCCCCTGCCTCTACCCCTCCATTCCCCACCATTGCTGAGATTAAAAGTGCTGGCCACCACATTCAGATAGCTTTTTAACATGGGGGCTCGGAATCACAATTACGTCTCATGCTTGTATAGAAAGTACTTAACCATGAACCGTGTCCTTTTTCTCAATAAGCCTGCCTTCAGAGGCACTGGATGAGCCTTTAAGAGATGCAAAACTACAGTGTCCATCTTCAAAGGATGTCAGACTTTAGCTCACAAACTCAGGGCTAAGGTACAGGCACACACCATCCTTATAGAGATTCTTAGAATCTGCCTCAGATTCTCAGCCCCTCAGGGGCCCAGCCATGCCTCAGTCCCCAAATAGGTGAATCAGCAGGAAAAAGTCTTGTCGTTGCAGGAAGCTGGAGAATTATGGAGGCGCTCCAGTTTCGCTGCCCCTCCCCCACCAATACATCAGGAGTTTGGCTTCAGAAGAGCCTGGCGGTGAGGCTGTCCATCTTCCTGAGCAGGCCAGGTGGAGAGGAGAGTGGGAGTGTGGCTGGGGGTGTGGGGAGAAGTAATTAGTTTGATGAATCTTCTTAAGTTGTTCTCTACATGGGGTTTTCGTGGTGTTATAGACACAGCCATGCATTCCCTGAATTTTATGAATCCTTAAACACGAACCATTTGTCAAAAGAGAGAAATGAATGCAATCAGCTGTAGACACAACGCTTAGGTGTCCCCAGTGTAGGTCACAGAGGGGTCTGGGGAGTCACAATGGGGCTCAAGTCTTCTTGTTGCCTGTTTTGCAGAGGTGGCATATTCAATACTTGTCTGAAAGCCTGTCAATGTGCCTGCTGGGTCTTGGATCCAGGGCTGAGGGTGTAAGAGCAATACAAGTCTATCCTGCACTTGTTCAAAGGTGTAGCTTGAAGCTTGCCTTCTCTCTACACTGTGTCCACAGGCCCTCCTTGCTGGGCAGGGTGACCATGCCAAAGAGATGGCTCAGTTGACACTGTGCTTGCAGTAGAAGCATGGGACTGGGGTTTGGATCCCCAGCACCCACATAAAAAGGTGGAGTTTGGATCCCCAGCACCCACACAAAATGTGGGCCTGCAAGTGCACACTTGCAATCCCAGGGCTAGAGAGGTGGAGTCAGGAGGATTCTTAGGACTTGAGGGCCAGCCAGCCTAGTCAAACGATGAGTCTTAAGTTCAATGAGAGACCCCATTGCAAAACTAGAAGGTGGAAAGCAACCAAGGAAGTCATCATCAACTTCTGGCCTCTATGTGCATGCACACACGTGGCCTCTATGTGCATATGCATGCCCGGACCTGGACACATATGTATACATACATACACACACACATACAGAGAGAGAGAGAGAGAGAGTCTATACATCGGTATTTGTTTGCTGTATTTGTCTGCTTGGTGTTCTTGAAACCTTGCGGGCGCCAAGCTAGGACCCAATAATACCATCATTATAGCCAAAAACCAACAGAAGGGCTTTCTAGATGACTGGGGGCTGGGAGCTGGCAATGGGTAGTGGTATGGCTTCCTTCCAGCACAGGCTCATGTGCTGGAAGGTTAGGCTTAAGCATGGCGGTGCTGAGGTAGTAGAACCCGTAAGAGGTGGAACTTCTTAAAACGTAGGCACTGCTTTGGCAGGATTAACGCTGCTCTCTTGGTGTGAGTGAGTTCTCATGAGAATGGGTTGCTATGAAGGAAGATCACTGTTTTTCAGGACAGGGCAATTTCTCCCATGGACCCATTGTGCCAGTAAAACAAAACTCACTGTCTGTTCTCATTGTGGTTTTGCTTGTTTGTTTTGATGGGACTAATGAAAGAGACCCGAAAAGGTCTGATCTTCTTGTTTGGAATTGGAGGTCAGTCTCCAGAGTGCCGTTCGTTTGTTTTGATGGATGGGAAGCCTGCAAGGGGGGCTGAGTTGAATGCAACATGTGGCACAGACCCTCTGCCTTGGGTATTGGATCAGTGCCCGGGCCGAGTTGATGAGTCTGATCCCTCAGGTGGCCTGACTTGGCACATCCTAGATTCTCTCCACTCACAGCCACCTGGAAAACACAGGGGTTCCCCACTGCAGTAGTTCAATGGATGACATGCTGTGACAGCCGAGTCCAGCTAACACAGCCTCTTCCATCCTTACGTACGTGAGACACCAGCATTCGTGGTCCTAAAAGCATCAATCCCCCCTTGAGCAATCTTCTCTCCCTCCCCTTCTCTCTCCCTCCCCTTCTCCTCTCCCTCTCTCTCCCCCTCCCTCCTTCTCTCTCTCTCCCTCTCTCTCCCCCTCCCTCCTTCTTTCTCTCTCTCTCTCTCCCTCTCTCTCCCCCTCCCTCCCCTCCCTCTCCCTCTCTCTCTCTCTCTCTCTCTCTCTCTCTCTCCTCCCCCCATCTCTCTCATGTCCACATAGCGGAGACCCCATGTGTCCTCTTCCTATCGCTCTCTACCTTATTCCCTTGAGGCACGGTCTCTCACTGAAGTTGGTTTCTCAGCTAGGCTAGCAACCCACAAGTCCGAGCAATCCTCCCATCTCACCCTGCCCTTCTTTTCCCTCAGGGATTGTGTAGCCACTCCCAGTTTTTTTCTTTTATTTTGACATTTTTATTGATTATTGATGTGTGTGTATGTGTATGTGTGTGTGGGGAGGGAGAGCACATACATGGAGATCAGAGGACAACTAGCAGAAGCAAGTCCTCATCTGTTGTGTCACTTTTACCCCCTAAGCCATCTCCCAGCCCCACTTGCGGCTTCCTCTGTGAGTGCTGTGGGTGTACCCTCCAGTCCTCATGCTCCCGTGGCACCCTCTTTTACCAGCCGTCTCCCCGGGCCAGCAATGGCTCTTTTGACACCCTTTGACTCAGTGGAGAATCTGCCTTCTCTGTTCAACTCTTGGCTGTCCACAGAATTCCCCGGCCCTAGAATGTCCATTTCTTAGCTAAAGCCAAATTAGCAACAGGGTAAGCAGGGCTTCACAGAGCAAAGCTGAGCTAGCCGTTGCATGAAGTGAGGCGTGTGCCCAGTAGCATTTGCCTGTACAAAGGCCACAGCTAGGGAGCAGGCACAGAAGACCAGTGCCTTTGATCATGTCTGATGGACAGACACATTTAATTCCTAGTGGCCCACATGAAGCACTGAGTCCAGCTTGACAACCAAGAAGTATAATTGGGGTTCCTCACGGGACCATGGGCAGTTTAAGGATATACACCATGGAAGAGTCTCCCTTAGCGATTATTAACCACCCTTAGGGAAGGGTGGGGCCTTGTGAATCTCTGAGCCCTCCTTTCCTTCCATTAGGGAGTGTTGGTGGGCCTGATCTCGTAATTGCCTCCCAAGGGAAATCACAGGCGCTCTGGTTTCAAGATGGCTGTGGTCAGGTCATGCACAGAGAACAGATTTCCACAACACCACTCACTGTAGGTTGAAAATATCCTACCTGAAAAACACTGTTAACCCCCCCCCCAGCCTACTACACAGCCCAACACTGTAGACACTGTACACACTGTAGAGCGCCGGTCGTTCCCTCCTCATGATTGTGGGGTTCACTTATTGAGACAGTCACTGCCGTTGACTAGACCCGGGAGAAATCAGACCCACACAGCAATCCCAGGAAAAGATTCAAATTCGTACTTCAAAGTATAGTTTCCACCTTGTGGGCATCATTTTGCACCATCACAAAAAATCTAAGAAGACTAAGTCAAACTATGCTGAGTTGGAGGGTATGTGTATAACATGCAGCTGTGTGTGTGTGTGTGTGTGTGTGTGTGTGTGTGTGAGAGAGAGAGAGAGAGAGAGAGAGACAGAGAGAGACAGAGAGAGACAGAGAGAGACAGAGAGACACAGAGAGAGAGAACCCATCCATACAAGGTAGGTGTATTTCAGACTCTAGTCCAAAGCCCAGGAACAAGACGTCAATTTACAGTGTGTGCTCTGGAGTTACTGAAGCTCTCAAGTGTTCTCTCCAGTTGCTAGCAGGGTCTCTCTTGATCCTCTCCCCCTTCCCCCTGCCTACACTCATTTTTGCCTTGCCACTGGCCAGGAGAGGAGGCTGTCTTAGTTATAGTTTCTATTGTTGTGATAAAACACCATGACCAATGGGTTTATTTCATCTTACAGCTTGCAGCCCATCACTGAGGGAAGTCAGGGCAGGAACCTGGGGGCCGGAGCAGACGCAGAGGCCATGGCAGAGTGTTGATCACTGACTTGCTCCCCATGGTTTTCTTGTCCTGCTTTCTTATAGCACCCAGGACCATCAGCCCAGGAGTAGCACCACCTACACTGGGCTGGGTCCTCTCCCATCAATGTTATTAATCTGATGGAGGCATTTTCTCAGTTGAAGTTCCTCTTCCTAAATAACTTTAGCTTGTGTCAAGTTGACAAAAATCTAACCAGCACAGAAGCCAGTGTCAATATCGCTCTGACCATCAAGGTGTGAGGTGACCAAGTGGTCTCATTCAGGGAAGGATAAATCACACTTGCCTGAAGAATGGGGAAAGAGTCAGAATCTACCTTACAGCCTCCCCTGGCTATGGAGGAGCCTGCAGACTTCCCTAGAAAGCAATGAAGTGTTGTCCCCAGGGGCAGTACTCAATCAAGAGCCTAAGGGAGTTGGGGACTAATGACCCAGGTGCTACACCCCTTGAGGGGGAGGATTTTTAGGTGTGAGATCCTCCGTAACCTTCAGAATTGGCCAGAAGAGAGCCTCAGCTGTCATCCATCAGCTGTGCTTCACCTTGTGTTTTAAGACAGTCTCTCACTGGCCTGAAGCTCACCAAGTAGATTAAGCTGGTTGGCCAAGAAGCTCCAGGGAGCTGCCCACCTCCACCACCTTCCCAGCACTTGGATTACAAGTACATGCCACCATCCCTGGCTTTTTAAAAGTGTGGGCTCTAGGAGATCAAATGCAGTTTCTTATGCCCGCAGGGGCAAGCACTTTAACCACCCAAGCTTTTACCCCAGCCAGGAACCTTTCCTTTATTGGCTGATTCCCCTTGTCTGGTCCCTCCCCACACACCCTACTTCATACCCTTTCAAATACTGTTCTTGCTGTTTCCACATTCTTATCTCTAGGGCTACTTTGGGTAGGGATCTGGGAGCGGGGGGTGGGATGGAGGGGGTCAGGTACGCAGAACACCTCTTACATAGCTGATGAGTCGGGACAAAGAATCTAGGCCCAGGAGATAACTTTAGTCCCCATGTGTGCCCCCGACACCTCCAGGACTCTCCTTGGGGAGGCAGCTGGCCCAGTAAAAGCGTATCTCAATTCCAAAAGAACTTCCACTCTGCCTGGGGCTGAATGGCTAAGATCAATACTGGATGAGTGTCAGCAAGACACTCGTAGTGACAGATCCCAAGCCACATCTACCAATATAGCCTTCTGTGTAATAAAGGACATGTTGCGTTCCAGCTTTCAGACATCTATGTCAATTCCTCAATTGCTTGGGGAGGGAATGAAGGGAGTGTTATTTATTGACTCTCCCAAACCCCCGATGTTTATCACTATATCCCCAGAACCTAAAACTGCCAGGGACATCATAAGGGCCCATTCATATCTGTTAAATGGAAAGAAAAGTGACAGCAAAACTCAAACCCATGTCTATCTTCCTCCCAGGCCATAGACTTTCTCTAAGCCTTTTTCTAAGGAAGGAGACTCAAGAGGGACCGGGCAGGGGCTGTTCCGGAAGATGTACTGAGATCCTGGATGCCTGCCTGGCTTTGCAAAGAGAATGCTCTCTGCAGAGCCCAGGGACAAGGTGAAGGCCTAGAGCTCTGCACTGGGGAGGCTGGAGCACGGCTAGAGCTGTGCAGATCTGCCTGCGTTCTACTGCCTGCCTCGTCTAATCACGGTACTGTGTGTTTTGACTGAGCGGCTCTACCTGCCTCTCGGGAGTGATGGGAAGATTAATACCCGTTTAGCAAATTACAGCTTCCCTATCACCTCCCGCTCCTGGGAGAGAGGGAGCCGGGAAACGGAAAATACAAACTCACGCTCTGTGTCAAGGCTTGGTCAAGCCCGGCGGACAGCTGGGCTCAATGCCACAAAACGCAGAAGCTCCGCAAAGCTAGGGGAGATCTGCGACCCACCAAAGAGAACATCAAGTCCACTCCCTGGTGAACATGGGGAAAGCAGGATGGGAAGGAATGTTCTGGGAAGATAGCAAGGAGCATCTTGTGGCCTGGGCATGTCCCGTAAAAGCTGGAGGTAGGAAAGAGAAGTGCGTTGTCCTCCATAAGAGCCTGGTCTCAGAGACAGCCTCATGGCACCCGTTCATGCCAGGTGCATGCTCAGCTGCTGACGTGTGAATAAAGAGCCAGAAGGGGAGGTTGAAGGACAGGTCTGAAGGAAGGAAGTGCAGGGATCACCATGCATTGTCTTGCATGTTCCTTGTTCTTGTGTGCACTAGCAGAGTCAGCCACTGTCATTTCGGGAACCTCCACCTGTGGGCTTTCTTTCTGTCACCTGAGGGGCCTCTGTCAGAGGCAGACAGGACCAAGGAGATGGCTCTTCTGTCCCCATACTCTGAAGTGCAAGGCTCTGAGGTGCATTCCCTAGTCCCTCAGAGTTTGCCCAGTGAGGCTGAGCCCCAGTAGCCCCCCCCAGTGGGGTAACCTTGCTACAATCCCATTTTGGCCTTCCCCTTTCTGTCTCATCTCTTCACCCTACTTCTGTTCCCTCAAATGAATCTAAACTGGTCTCAGGCGCTACTTCTGGGGGGAGCTTAAACTAGGTCAGAACCAGAAGGCGAGGCTGGGGTGCCGGGGAAAGGGAGAGTGTGGGAAATGCCCAGAGCCAGGCTTAAAACCAGCCTCTTGGCTAAGCACGTTTCCACAGAAGAGAAAGGGGGGAGGACAAGGAGGAGCAGGCGGGGAGGAGGAAGAGGAGGCTGGGGGAGGCGCAGGAGGAGGCAGAGTGAAAGGAGGAAAGGGAAGAAAAAGAGGGGGAAGAAAGGAGGAGGAATTCTCCCTTTGTGTCTACCAAGCCTCCAGCATCTTTTTTTCTAAACTTCCAACTCCACCCTCTCTCCCTAATGACCCCCCGCCTGTCTGATTTTCCAGAACAGCAATGACGTGCTAACAGAACCTGTCCGTCTGTGAGAGAACATATTTCCCGATGACAAGCCTCTGGGAGGGGTCCAGCCAGCTCTTGGCAGCACAGCCTCTGGCTTCCTGATGTGGCTAACAGCCCTGGGTTGGACCTGAGATGGGGTGAGTCCCTTGGGCAGGTTCCCTTTTGCTCCTTCCACTCCAGCCCCAGATGTGATATCTGGAATCCTTAAGATACCTCATGTAAGAGAAGCTGGTCCTGGGTGTGTGTGGCCCTAGGCAATCATGAGGACATGTTTCAAAGGGATCACGGTACTGCGTGCTATGGTTGCTTCAGAGGACTTTATTTCCTGCTTTAGTCTCATGTCACAGTCCTGTACCCTGGCTCCCTGGGAAAGGAATGAAAAATTCCGAATGTTGCCTGCTGAAGACTATGGCAAAAAGGAGTGCATATTTCATGGGTTATTTTCTCGCGCTCTCATTTTCTTGCTCTCTCAAGGTTTTTTTTAATATTTTAATTTATTTTTATTTTATGTACATTGGTGTTTTGCCTGCATGTATATCTGTGTGAGGGTGTCGGATCCCCTGGACCTGGAGCAACTGACAACTGTGAGCTGCCATGTGGGTGCTGGAAATTGAACCCGGGTCCTCTGGAAGAGCAGCCAGTGCTCTTAACCTCGGAACCACCTCTCCAGCCCCTCTGTGAAGTTTTTACTAGCAGATATTGATTAGACATAATCGTGGGTTTCACTATGACATGTATATAATCTATTTTGATTGTACTAACACCCCTCATTATTCTCTCCTGTCCCACTCCCACTGATTCTTTTTCATGGCTTCTTTTTTTCCAGTGACTCAGTCTCACCAGGGTTACATCCTTAGATACGTAAGGATGAGGGGTTGTTTAAGCCTGGGCACCTTACTAGTGGCTACACCACTGAATAAAGTATCTCTCCATCCCCATGGGCAACTGTTAACTTCCTGTAGATCCTCAGCGAGGGGTGTGGCCTCTTAGGCTCCTCCCCAGTCTGTGATAGGCTGCTGCCAGGCCCAATCTCGTGCAGGTCTTATGCAGATAATCACAGCTTCCTTGTGTACAAGAGATCAACAGCACCCCATGCCTGGGAACAGTGTCCGACAACACTCCACCCCCTCTTCTAGCTCTGACATTCTTCTCCCTTCTCTTCTTCTCCCTTTTCTCCCTTATTTGATTTGGTGATGTTCTAGGAGAACCAGACCGTGATAGAGGGAGCAAAGAGCAGCCCACGTAGCTGAGGAGAGGTTGGTTGAGGTGCTAGGCTTCATTCATAGTATTCTAGAGAGTTCTCACTTGTTCTTTGGACCAAAGCCCAGGACATGAAGAATAGAGATAGAACCCAAGAGGGAGCATGTTGGCTGGAGTCCTTTGTAGTGAATCAGGCAGAATAGACATAGGCCAGCCAGCGGGAAGAGTGGGCATGGGGGTGCTAGTGTGGAGTGTTTGCAAGTCATCTCAGCAACTCATATTACACGAGTAAACTGAGTCATTTCATCAGAGGCAGGAGATGAAGAAGCTGGATCTACACTTCAGGTCCTGCGGCTTCTGAGTCATTCCGGGCTTTTTGGCACCTAGCCTCTCTAGGGATTGAAAGAGCGAGGCAATAAACTGGCTTTGTGCCTGTGGGCTGCAAGTCACCTTGGTTCTCAGAAGCTCGGTGTGCTCACCTGAAAAGGAAGACAGGAAGGGCTCCTCTAGGTCACCCCTTGACAACTCAGGCTGTGCCTAATAACTGGGCCAGAGCAGGCCAAAGGGGGCAGGTCCCACAAGTGAGCATGGTATGACTTCCAGGAATGTGAGGTAGCTGTTTCGGAGGGATCTGTCAGTTCTCTGGAATCCAGTCCCATCTCCCTCCAGTTTCCAGAAATCTCTCTATCTGCAGTGTGTGACCTGATCCTACCCAGACAAATGAAGGTGCAGAGACTTCTCTACTTTTATGTTTCTGAGAAATGAAGTACCCCAGTCCTAAAGAGCTGAAAGCAACTTGTTTCATTGTCTTAAGGTTTAATGGGTCAGGAACTCAGGCAGTGTTCAACCACATGGCTCTTCTCTGTAAGGCATGGGGCAAGGTGTCTCTGTGGTATTTGGCTGGTGGAAGGGGGCTGGAGGCTTTGCTCATATATCTAGAAGTCAGGCAGGATGGCTGATAGGCCAGGTTTGAGAACTACCATCTTGGGGCTTCAACAGCAAGTACCCAGCAGCAGAAGAAGCTACCTGGGCTTGTATGAGGCAGCTTTAGAGGGGACAAGGAGGCACTTTGGTCATCCTTATGTGGCTAAAAGCAGTTACAAGCCCGCTTTGCTGATTTGAAAGGCGAGGACCCAGACCTCACATGTCACTGGTAAGAATGTCAAAACATTGAGGCCAAGGCTTGGACTGGTAAAGTGCCTGCCATGCAAACACGAGAAGCTCAGTTTGAGCCCCAGTACCCATAGAAAAAGCTGAGTATGGTAGTGCAGGGTTTATAATCCCAGCACTGGGGAGGCAGAGAAAGGCAGATCCCTGGGACTTACAGGCTAGCTAGCCTAGCCTGACCAGTGGGCTCTGCCTCAAAAAATAAGGTATAAGGTGGATGACTCCTAACTGAGGTTGACTTCTGACCTCCACACACACATTTCTAAGCACCCTCACATGCACATGAACACGCAACACATGTGCATGTGCGTGCACGCGCACACACACACACACACACACACAAAGACACACAATAAGTAAAATGAGGCCATGTTTTCAAAGCATCATAACTGGGTGGGAAGAGGAAAAAGTAGCTCTGTGGTGGAGCACGTGTTTTGCATATGCACCATCCTAGCTAGGTTCAATCCCCAACACCAAATCAGTACATAAAAGAACCTTGTAGCAATGGCCCAGCTGTCCAAGTTCGCTCCCGCCTCTTCCTTCCACCCCCCTTCTCTATGGGCATCAGCTGTCTCACCAGAGAGCCAGTGCTCACTTCCTGTCTTGAGTCAGACCCAAAACACTGACTTATGAACACTGTCAGGTCTTTACATGTTACTCCTCTAGGGGCATTTCCGCTTGAAAGTGGTGGCCTCAGAATGGTGGCATTCATAAGCAGAGGAATGCGTCACTAATGGCAGAATTCAGACGTTTACCACTGGCCAGTCAGGGATCTATGTTTCCTGCCAAGGGACTTTCCTGCTGTAGACAGCTGGTTGTTCAGCTTACTCTGAACCCATAAACACCAAACTGTAGCCAATGGAGCCCAAAAGCATCTTAGACAATGGTTATGCACACTGCCCCCCCCACACACAATTGAAAATCGGTACCTAGAGGGTGCAGAAAGTGGGGACATTTCTAGGTTGTGCTGGTGGTCGGCTCAGATAGCTACACGGATTTACTACTGGACCATCTAAGAGAGAGACGAGAGAGAATGGTATGCACAGAACTCGTTTGTTTGAAATTTAAAATATTTATGTAGTATTGGCTCCCTTGAAGCATTCTGGGTTCTCTTTATTTCATTTCTCAACATTCATAAAAACCGGTTTGTTAGAAACAAACAACAGGGGATGGATGGGATGCCAGCCGGGTCTAGAGTGGTGCTCATTTCTAGCAAGAGGAAGGAAACCCACAAGCCTGTCTCACACTCTAAGCCAGGACTTGATTGTCCTGCAAGTTGGTTTGCAGGATGAAGTGGGGTGAGGGTAGGGAGCCTATACTTTAAGATCTATTTATTTTGTGCGCATGGATGTTTTGCCTGCATGTATGTATACACACCATCTGTGTGCCTAGTACCCATGTAGACCAGAAGAGGGTGCCTGATCCCCCGGGACTAGAATTGTGAATGGTTTCGATCTGCCATTTGCAGGTGATGGGAACCAAACCCGGGTCCTCTGCAAGAGCAATAAGTGCTCTTAACCACTGAGTCGTCTCTCCAGAATTATGGAGCCTATGTTTTAGTTTTGTATGCACATATCCCTTTTATCCCTGACTCCAGCTTTTTCTTCCCTTCCCTTCCCTTCTCTTTGTTTTGATGCAATTTTCCAAGGAATCCAGGCTGGCCTAGAACCTTTTTTTTTTTTTTCTTTTTAGAGATTATAATATAATAACATCATTTTCATTTTCCCTTCACCCCCCTCCCTCCTAACCCTCCCATATGCCCCCTTGCTCTCTTTTACATTTATTGCTCTGGAATTCTTGATTCCCCCTGCCTCCATCTCCCAAGTACTAGGATTACAGATAAGGACCACCATGTCTATTCGTGACTCCGACAGTTTTAAGACAAAGTTTGTATTGTGTAGTTTTGAGGGAGATGCAGAGAGACTCCTGGAAGGTTCTAAAGGGAGACACTTGAGGTGTTGCAAGTGACTTTAAGAACATACCTATGTCTCTGCAGCATTTTAAGTGTCTGCCAAGCAGTAGCTCCGTTTGAATGGCACAGCTACTTGGGAAGTGGGTGCCTGACATATCCCTTCCTAACAAATGAGGCATCTGAAGCATGGAGAGATTAGGCAAATAGCTCAGAGGATCCAGGACTAGTGCCTGTGAGTCTGCTAATTCCTCTTTGTGACCTGTCCATGCTTTGATCCCACAGTTCCAGGATAACTTCAGTTGAAATTCAGACCCAGGCCACTGTCACATAGGGAAGGGACCTTGTTATATGTATGGTCTGAATCTGAATTATCTCCCACTGGCTGGTGTGTTGAATGTTTGGTCTCCAGCTGGGGCTATGTTTTGGGAGAATGTGGATCCTTTAGGAGATGGGACCTGGCTGTCAGAGGTGGATCTTTGGGAATGAGCCATTGGGGTTCTCTAGCCTCACCTCAATTTTGGATTCTATCTCTGCTTCCCAGGCCACTGTCTCAAGAACATTACCTACCACAAGTTCCCACTACCGTGAACTGAACACGCCACTATGCCTTCCCCAGCATGACAGACTGAGACCTCCTGGAACCGTGAGCCCAAATAAAATCTTCCTCCCTTCAGTCATTTCTGATGAAATCACTGAAACAGCCTGGAACTGCAGCTCAGTTGATAGAGTGCTTGCCTAATATGCTCAAGTTCCTGAGCTTGGTCCCCAGCACTGTCAAGCTGGATATACCTGTAATTCTAGAACTGGCGGTGAGGGCAAGCAGGACAAAGTTCAAGGTCACCCTCAGCTACATATCAAGTTCAAGGCCGGTATGGGCTTCTTCAGAGCACTGGTTTCTCTTTCAGAGGTCCTGAGTTCAGTTCCCAGCAACCACATGGTGGCTCACAATCATCTATAATGGGATCTGATGCCCTCTTCTGGCATGCAGATGTACAGGAAAACAGAGCACTTATATGTGTAAAATACATAAATAAATAAATCTTAACCCCCCCCCCCAACACACACACAAAGTAATCCAGATGTCTGGTGAGCTGGTGAGGAAGGAGGAAGTGAGGAAGGATGCTTGGGAAGTCTGTCTGACCAACTGTGGCTCCTCTGGAAGCAAAACCAAAAGCCTGTGTTAGAAAATTGGCCTTGACAGTACCACAGTGAGCTCTTTCCCGGTCTCTAGGACATCCGGACTCTGGACCTCTAGTGCCCCTTTTCCTGTACCAAGTGCTTCTAGGAATGTTGTCTCCAGCCTCCCACAAGCTGCTGGTTCCCTCCACCTGCTTTCACACCGAGCACATAGCGCTGGTGTTTAGCCAAGAGGGATTTCCTGCCCTTGGCACGCAACCGGAGGAGTGGGAAACGTTGAAATCTTGCTTGGGCTCTGCTGCAATTAGCCATGGCATCTCAGCCCAGCCCCCACCCCCACACACACACACCCTGCTTTTCTGCCTTTTTATGTATGTGCTAAAGAGTTAGATTATTTCATCAAGATCTTATGACACCTGACAGCTCACGACTTCTGTGAATCAGAAAGGTGAGTCAGCAAAAGTTCTGAAGCCCAGAAGCAAAAGCTGCGGAGCATAAGAGAGCGTGGAGGGAAGCGATGAGCCTGGCCAAACCATTTGAAAATGGCACAGGGAGATGGCATGCCAGAAGATTGTGCCTTCCACCATAACACTGACCTGTTGGATCATGAGTTGAGAGTCTTTTAATGGGCACATCTCTCATTGCACACTAATTTCTACCAAGAGAGATTTGGATGCAACAACAGAGAATCATTTCGTCGACTTAAATTCACACTAGCATGTAAGGAACTGAGGTGAGATTGGTTTCAAACAGTAGACTCTGAGGGATAAGGACCTGAGAAAGAAACATGAAAACAGAGACAAGAAAAAATATCTCAAAACGCTCTTGGGCAGAAAGAAGGCTATGGAAAAAGTCTCAACGTTTCTGCTGTTTCTGGAATGGATCCGTATGGGTGCGGTTTCTGGTTTTGAGAGCCGGAGAGACCTGTCAAGCTGAGGAGGTTGGGGAAACACACCAAATGTTGGATCTCTTAAGTCTACCTTGTACCCAGATAAGCAGCCAGAACGACTGTTTTCTCAGGGGTTGGGAGGAAGACTGACACATGCTTGCCTGATCTGCGACTGAGGCAGAAGGGCTTGTAGAGGGAAGCCATGGATGGCCTCTGGGCCAGGCAGACGCTGTGTCTTTACACAGTCCTGTAGACACCTTGTGCCTCCAGTGTCCTCCCCTCGATGGGGACAGTAGCTTGTGTTCTAACCTACCATGCCTGCGCATGACACTTTTACATGATTTTGTTTTGTTTTCCCCCTTTTTTTTTTTTTTGGTGGTGGTGGGGGTGGGCTTTTCAAGACAGGGTTTCTCTGTTGTAACTCTGGCTGTCCTGGAACTCACTCTGTAGACCAGGCTGGCCTCCAACTCACAGAGATCCACCTGCCTCTGCCTCCCGAGTGCTGGGATTAAAGACGTGCACCACCACCGCCCAGTTACTTTACATGCTCTACTAGGGAAGGTTGGAGGGGACCTTTGTCTCTCACTGCAGCTATCATGAGAGAATCACGGTGATGCATGGAAGATGCATCAGCCCAGAGGCTTTGGGGACCCTGACTGCTGTTATGTGGGGCTCTGAGCTACAAGGACCAGTGCTGGGATGGGGGGTAATCCAGCTAAGGGTGGAAGAGGAATGGATTGCTAGCGCTGGCCTCTCAATTCAGGCAGGGTCTGGGAACCTATGCCACAGCATGGAGAGCCCAGAGCTTGCAGTAGGTAGTTCTGGGGTATCCACGGCCCCATGTCCAGGTAGCGAATTCCCCGCAAACCGTGGCTGTTCCACTTGAGCATCAACCTGCAAGTCTTCACCTAAGCAAGTCGCCCAAATTGCCCTTTCTACTTCCTAAGAAGGTAGAAGATCTCCCTGCTGCTGCGAGCCACATGACCTGAGCACAGAAATAAGTGCTTGCAGGGCCTCTCTCCCTCAGGCTTGCTGGCTCAGCATCACCTCTCCACTGTCTCCACAGGCCTTGCCTGTCTGCCTTGCCCCCTCCATCTCTCTCTCTTACACTTATCCTTTTGCATCACTGGCTTGGCCTAGGGTCATGGTGCTCATCTAGCTGCGGGCAGTGGAGGCTAGTTTCCAGGCAACCCGGCCCTGGCAGGAGCACTTTACCTCCCGGGCAAGGATCTGAAGAGTATGCCACTGGCGATGGGATGTGAATCTTTAGCCAGCCTCTGTCAGAGCCATGCTGGGGAATATATTCAGGCTGCAGGTGAGCTCCCAAGCCCCACGTATCCAGCTAGAACAGGTGGCTGAGGCCTAAGGCTGTGGGAATGTCAGTGGGAAGAAACACACCCCTGGTGACGAGGAGGTGCAATGACCCAGGTCTGATGGAGGCTAGGGCTCTGAAGGCCCTAATCCAGTGGCCTTCCTGTCACACTTTGGAACTGGCTAGGGAATGAACCCAACCCACCAACACAAATGCAGGAGCACCTTCAAAATTTTATATCCAAGATGGAGGCTTTGTCCTGAAGACGATGAGAGAGAACATTCCCTGTGACCTGGGCTCAAGGTGGAAAGGACCAGAGCTGGCCTGACCCACCAGTAGCTTTGTGGTCTGCATCTGCCAGCTCCTTCCAGGAGATGTCATGTGTGTGAGAGTGCTCAGGTGGGCCTGCAGAAGGAAAAAGTGACATCTTGTAGACAGATGGCAGAAGAACGCCACAAAGATACTATTAATGTAACTGGGCACAGAGTAAGAGAAAACCCAGTTCAGGGCGGTGACGCGGCTAAGGGCCGTCAAGGCCATTAAGAGGAAACAGGACAGGAAGGGCTCAGAGGAACAGCAGCTTTCAGAAGCAGAACACAGGTGACATGGGGTGGCAGGTGCACAGGGGGTTGGGGATAAACCCTCTGTCCCCAGATCACCCGAGGCAAAAAGACAAGGAGGCCAGGCAGCCTCCTGCCATGGCTCCTGGGATGCTGAATAGGCACAGGGCGGGAAGAAGATCCAGAGGGGCCAAGAACTGTCAGCTGAAGCAGAGCCTGTGCTCAGGGGGTGGAAGACCAAGGAAGGAGCACAGGCTAGAGAGGCTAGCCTTAGCCTCTTTGCCGGCATGTAGCACCACATGGCTCATGAATGGTGGATTCTGATCTGAGGAAACCATATTGCCCCCTCCTCCCTGAATAAAATGACCGCTGTCTGAATATGGGAAGGGCTGAACTTCTTTCCTGGATCCTGCTAAGCTATGATTGTTCTAGATAGTTCTAACTTAGCCCTCAGACCCCCTTCTGGCATCTGATTACATTATTACCTCCTCCACTGGTGGAGTAAATGCTCTCATTTTTGCTCCCAATGAGGCCCATTGTGCCTGCCAAGCCCATCCAGGGTCCAGCTCTGACCCAAGTGGGGCTTCGCAAGGCACAATGGGTCCTTAATAAAGATCCATGGAAGAAGTGTTATCTGGAGTTTGTCAACTGGTGACCTTGCTTCCTCGAAGGGCGGGAGGTGTTCTGATCTTTCAATACAGGTGTTATTCCACTCTGGCTTCAGAACCACACACATGAAGACGGTAGTACCTGAGTTTCCATGGAGCAGACTCGCTCAGCCTAGTCTAAGTGGTTCTGGCCCCGCTGAAGGAGTGAGCAATTCCTCCCTGGAAATATAATTTCAATGGCACAGTGAGTGGTAAGAGCAGCAAGAGGTCGACCTCCAGCCTCCTATTTATGAAAACAATAGCTCAAGTTTATGGTATTAGCAGTCAGCATAGCCGCTTCGCTTTCCCTCCTGCCACACTCTCACGACATGTGCTTGTACACACACACACACACACACACACACACACACACACACACACACACCACAAACTATGGAAATGCATACAGAAAAGCACATGCTGAAACAGGTAAGCTCTGAGACACCGGTGTACATACAAGTTCACGGACGCTCCCGAGCTTCTGCACACACCTGCATTTCCAAGACTACACAGGCCCAGTTTGAGCAAAGGATGGAGACCAAAGACAGACAAGCTGCCCTCTGGGAAGTGAGCTCACTGATACTGGAATGAAGCCACTCAATCACTTTCCAGCCCTTTATTGGACTCCGCAGGGTAATGAGTGTGGCATAGGCCCTGACTGGCATTCTATGCTCCTGGGCTGACAAGGTGGCAGAGCTCTTTGGCAGAAGTGAGCAGGGATGCTAGCCACAGAATAATTTAAAGTAAAAATAAACTCTTGGTACCATGGCAGCAATAATGAAGGCTTCCTGTAAACCTGGAGAGCCATGTCTGCCTGTAAGACTCCGGTCCCAGCTGCAGCCTCGGCTCTGAGTCTCAGAAGACATGTCCTGGCTGGCTTATCCTCCCTATTACCCTATAGAAAAAAAGTCGTACTACTTGGGCAAAAAACAGAGTTCACCTTCAATACTTCAGGCAGAAGGGATCAAATCCCTGGAATCTGGCAAGATTTCTGGGAAGGCTTACAAGTCTCCCTGGGCTTCGGGAGGCCATGCAGTGGGCAACTTAAAACAATGGAAATCAATTCTTTCACGGCACTACAGGTCAGAGGCCCAAACGCAAGGGGCCAGCAGGCCATACTTCCTCTGGAGGCTCTGAGAGGGAGTCCTTCTGTCCTCGTTTCATTTCTATTGTTGCTGTAAAATACTCTGGCAAAAAGTAACTCCGGGGGAGGAAGCATTTCTTTGAGCTCACAATTCCAGGTTGTACTCCATCATAGCAGGGAAGTCAAGGCAGGAACTTGGAGCACCTGATCACATCACATCCACAAGCAAGAGCAGAGAGCTTACTGCTCAGCTCATTTTCTCTACTCTTTTGACGTCCGAGCCCCAGACCCAGGGAATGGTGGTGAGCGGGGTCTTCCTGTATCAATTAACATAATCAAGAAGACACCTCCACATGCCCAAAGGTCTACCTTGTCTAGACAGTCTTTCACTGAGACCCTCTTTGCAGATGATTCTAGATTATATTAAGTTGATAGTTAAAGCTAAGCATCATATCTCCTTTGCCTCTTTCAGCTTTGGGTGGCTGTCACCTTCCCTGTGCCACATGACTCCAGAACCTGTGTATCTTCTATTCTTTCCCTGTCTTTGCCTCTTCGGTTCATGAACTCAGGGGGTGTGTGTTAGTCACACTTTTTTACATTTCTGCCACCAAAACCTGAGCCAACATCCCAAGGAGGAACAGGGTTTCAGAGGGTGCAGTCCACCGTGATGCTCTCTGCAGGTCACATTACGACAGGCAGGAAGCAGAGAGAAAGGGATGCCTGCGGTGGGCTGTTTTTTGTGGAGTGCTATCTTCTAGACATGTTATGACCATTGTCTAAGCAGCTGTAATTATCAGTGTGAGACCTGCATAGATTGAGTTCATTGACATTCCATCACGGAACTAATGCATGAGGCTTTGCCCCTCTCTGGTATATATAACCAGCCAATAGTTTGGGGGTGAGGAGGGAGGAAGAAGACCTTTCTTCTGTGTCTCCCCAGGACAAGTGATGAAGCACATGGCTCCTTTTTTCCTCTTTCAACCATCCTGGAGACCTTCCTGATCTCCAGCCTAAGGGATGATGCCACCCACACTCAGGGCAGCTCTTCCCCCTCAGTTAATCCTCCCTGGAAACACTCTCACAGAAAAAGGCCTATGACTTGTCCTGGAGAGACAAGAACAAAGGTCTGTTCATCCTAGGTAGAAAGTCAATGGCAGACCAAAGAAATGACTCCAACCGAGTCTAGCTAGCTAAGTTTAGTTGGAGTTAGTTACTCACAGGAGCATGGGTGAGGGTTTATGTGCAGGGTCTTACAGGTGGCTTCCTCCCTCCAGCAACTATTAACTGAGAGGGGCAGTCCCAGAGCTTTACTTTACGAATCTGCTAGGTGCTTCTCCATACAATCAGGTTGATAACCCTAACCCAGCCATTACAAGACTGGAAAGATGGCTCAGTGGTTAAGGGTGCTTCATGCTCTTCCAGAGGCCTGCAGTTTAGTTATCAGAATCTACCTTGGGTAGAGCCCATAACTCCAGCTCCAGGAGAATCTGGTACACTCTCCTGGTATTCTCAGGTACTGCACTCATTCATATGCCCACACATAGACACACACATTGACACAGTAATGCAAACATACATACACACACACACACATACATACATATATATGTACACAGAAGACACAACTGAACAATCTGAGGTTCTTCATTTAATATCTTTAACTTAATTACATAGCCTTAAAAGAAGTCCAGACCAACCGCTCTGAGACAAGGATCCCTAGATCGGAGGATGTTTTGCAGAAAGCTGTTGTGAGTTCACTGGTAGAGACAACCATCCTTAACAAGTGACCTTCTGACATGGCTTACTGGGGACACAGCAGTTTTGAGAAATTCCTCGCACATTACATAGATGTATGTGAGTGAGGACACTCTCTTTGTGGTCACCTTGTTCTGCTTTGTTAGAGCTTGACATAAGTGAGTCCATTTTGATATGAATGTCTTTCACCACATCTGTCACATTGAGCTTATCTGTTCATTTACCAGTGGGCAGCTGGGTGGCTTCTATCCCTTGCCTACTCTGAATGCCTCTGCTATGAGCACTGGCGTGTGAATATGTCTTTGGGACCCTGCTTTCAATTCCTTCAGGTAGACATTCAGAACAGGATTGCTATATCATCACTAACCATCACCATCGTTATTATTAATAATTATGTGCGCACGAGTGCATGGTGTATGTGTGAATATACTGGTGTCATGGTGTGCATAAGGCAGTTCTCAACCTGTGGGTCGTGACCCCTTGGAGGTCGAATGACACTTTCATAGGGTTTGCCTTAGACCATCTGCATGTCAGATATTTACTTTACAATTCATAACAGTAGCAAAATTACAGTTATGAAGTAGCAACAAAACTTATTTTATGGTCGGGGGGTCACCACAGCATGAGGAACTGTAGTAAAGGGTCCCAGCGTTAGGGAGGTTGAGAACCACTGGCATAGGGGCTTTACTTGGTGTGGTGGTTTGACTAAGAATGGCCCTCATAGGCTCACATATTTGAATGCTGAGTCACCAGGCAATGGTATTATTTGAAAGGATTGAGAGGTGTGGTTTTGTTGGAGAACTACGTCACTAGGGGTGGACCTTGAGGTTTCAAAAGCCCATGCCAGGGCCCAGTCTCTCTCTCCGCTTGCAGATCAGGATGTAGCTCTCAGCTACCTCTCCAGCATCTGCCTACTTGCCAGCATGCTCCCCGTCATGATGATAATGAACTAAACCTCTGAAACTGTAAGCAAACGCCAATTAAATACTTTCTCTTGTAAAGAGTTGTCATGTCATGGTTTCTCTTCACAACAATAGGACAGTGACAAAGACAGAAGTTGAGTATCGTATCGTGGTGACAGGCAATTGGCAAAATGTGGATTTGGGGACCTTTTACTAGAAAAGTGATTGCATTCTTTGACTGGGGCTTACTTGGCCAGCCTAGTAGGAGCACGGACAGTGGTGCTGAGAGCAATGTCAATTATGGCAGCCTGGCTCAAGAGGTTTCAGAGGACAAGAATATTTGTAATTGGCCTAGAGACTGTTCTTGTACTGTTTTGGCAAAGAATGTGGCTGCTTTCTGCCCTTGTCCAAAAAAAAATCTGTCTGAGGCTAAATTGGAGAGTTATGGATTAACAGCTTCGGCAGAGGGGATTTCCAGACAGCCCAATATTGATTTTATTGTATGGTTATTGGTGGCCACTCTTATGCAGATCTATAATGAGAAGGAGCAAGCCGAGCAAGGAAAAAATCAAAACGTACAGTTTGAGGAGAAAAGGAGCACCAGGAAGTATAACGAGTTCCGTCCTGTGCTCAAGGAGATGAACAATTTAAAGAGAAGCCTGATGCTGAATGCAATAAAGGGAGTGGTGACCTCAGGGTGAGACCCCACCCAGCTAAGCTCCCAACTTGTGAAAAGGAATTGAAGAAAAGCTTATGGAGTGGAAGAAACCATCAACAGCAGAAGGCTGATGCAAATGTAACGGAATTAGGGGCCGAATTCCAGTTCCATCAAGCAGCAGAACTTGGCAGCTTCAGCCACACGTCTCTGGCTTTAGAGTCAAGGACACAAGAAAGGGGGTGGGGAATCTCCGTCCACAGCTAAAGAAAGCCACCGAGTCCGGGCGTGTGTCAGGGGTGTCCCTGCATGGGGGCCTAGACATTCCATTGCATGAAAACTGTTAAGGTGGCGCCCTGGGTTATGTTGGAGACCTCAAGATGTTGGAGGTGCCAGAGTTGGAGTATACCTGCGGAGGAGAGCTGCTAACAGAAAGAGGAACCAGCCCAAGAGAGAGAAGTGTGTTGCAGTCAACAAGGCTGAAAGGAGTTGGAGATCTGAAGAGCCTTTGACATCACACATGGAGAGGCCAGAGTTTGGAGTGTGCCCTGCTGGGTTTTTGTTTTGCTTTGGTCTGGTATTTCCTTACTATGCTCCCTTTCCCCCCTTTTGGAGTGGTAAGGTATATTCTGTGCCACTGTATGGTAGGAGTATGTGATCTTTTTATTTTGATTTGACAGGGGGTTATAGTTAAGTGATTCCCATGAGTCTCAGAAGAGACTTTGAACTTTGGACTTTCAAACAGTGTTGACACTGATTGATTTGAAGTGGGAAGTATGTAATCTGTTTTTTATTTTGATTTTACAGGGGTTTACAGTTAAGAGATTGCCTTAAGTCTCAGAAGAGACTTTCAACTTTGGACTCTTAAATAATGCTGAGACTGATAGGCTAAGGGGAATTTTGAAGTTGAACTAAATGTAGTTTGCATTATGGTATGGCTATAAGACTATGGGGGCCAGGGAGTGGAATGTGCTGGTTTGAATAAGAATGGCCCCAATAGGCTCATATATTCGAATGCTTAGTCATCGGGGAGTGAAACTATTTGAGAAGGATTAGGAGGTGGGGCTTTGTTGGAGTTCGGGTAACCTTGTTGGAGGAAGTGTGTCACTGGAGTTGGGCTCTGAGGCTTCAAAGGCCCATTAGGCCTAGTCTCTTTCTGTCTCTACCTACAGATCAGGATATACAACTCTCAGCTACTTCTCCAATACCATGCCTGCCTGTGTGCCACCATGCTACCCGCCATGATGACAATGGACTAAACCTCTGAAACTGTAAGCAAGCCCCAATTAACTGCTTTCTTCTCTAAGAGTTGCCCTGGTCATAGTGTCTCTTCACAGCAATAGAACTAAGAATAGACGAAGAAACTTGGGTACTGAGGAGAAGAACTTGAGGTTGTTTGATGAGCATGGCCCGGTGTGGGACGAATATTCACGTTGATGGCCCCCTCTCCCCCAGTCACTGTGACCATATTCTGCCACGGGACAGCACACCTTTCCCAACAAAGTCAGATTTTGAGTAAGTGGTTCGTTGAGATCCCTGAGATCTCTTTGCCAGGTCCCTCTCCAACATGGCTGGCGAGGCCTGGGCCTGAGCCCTACAGCCTTGAAGAGGTGGTGTAGGTTTGTAAATACGTGAGGGGGTGAGGGTCAGGGAGAGTCTGGTGACCGCAGCCCACCTGCATAGAAACAGTAAGTCCACAAAATACTCCTTAGAAACAGTCACCAGTTTTTCCTTCCGGAAGCACTTAGTGAGGACACGTGGGTGGGTTTTCTGCTACTGACTCCCATCCCCCATGACAAAGGGAAGAAAACAAGTCATGAAGAGAACACAACAGACTGAGAGAAGACAGGGAAGGTAGAATTCCCTCTATTGTCTGCCAGCGATCTTGACTGTCTGGGTGCTTGCCACATCTTGCAGCTATTTCAAGTCCCTAGAGCAAGATCTGGGGCGCTTTTCACTGCACCTTAAGGCAAGATCTAGTAGAAAGCCAGTAAGCAGTGTGTAACTGGGAGAACAAAGAAGTATTTTGATGCTTTTAAAATTTGTTTTCCGAGCGGGCTGCTGATCAGGAAAACAACGTAAGTGCTCGTGAGTGGGCAGAGAGACCGAATTACAGAAAACACTCTCTGTGCCTTCATGGATCCGCTCCCAGCCTGCTCGTCATCTCCTCCCACCCTAAAAATTTTTTTCTTCTCCACAGTCAACCCAAAGGAAGAGCCTGAAGAGCTCTATAGCCTGTGCTCTCCAAACAAGTTGTTTTTCATCTGAAAATTGAGGACTTCTGCTTGAAAAAACAACTCTCTAGGGGCACGGAAGTGGCAGGAAAGTGGGTGCGTGTTGAGGGATGCATGAGTGGGCTCTCCTGGGGAGCCGCAACCCCAGGACAAGGCTCCTGCAGCTGTAGAGGGTAGGTCTGAGCACACAGGAGCGCCCTCCTCAAATACATAGGGACCTTTGGTGACAATCCCCATATCAATGGCTTGCTTCAGATATGCCAGCTCCTTATTGTAATCAATGTCCCCAACTTGAATAGCCCACCAAGGACGGCTTTTTACTTTGCTCTCTTCACCTCCAAACAGAGCCCTCTAACCTTGGTGTCCTGATCAGAGCCGCTCCGCACGCCCCCCCCCCCCCAGCTTTTGAGTTTTTAAATGATTTTTGTTTCATTTATTATTTAGTTTTGAGTCAATATCTTGTTATACAGCCCCGGCAGGTTTTGAACTCTCAACCCTCCTACCTTCCATCTCCCAAATGCTGGAATTACAGGTATGTGCCAGCACTCTCTGCTTTGTTCCTGCCCTAGTCAGCTCTAACTGTCAACTGGAGATAGACTGGAGTCACCTGACAAGGGAGCCTCACTTGAGAGATTGCCCGGATCACATTGGTTGGTGGTGAGTAGGTCTTGGGTGCCGGGATTGTCTTGATTGTTTTCATTGATGTACGAGGGCCCATTCCACCGTGAGCAACACTGTGGAGGTCGAGACCCTCACCCAGGCCTAAGAAACTTTAGTCAGGCTTCTAAGAGGACCAAAATTATATAGGCCCAAGCCAGGTGCACCGTGACCCTGGAGAGCTCCCAGAGTTAAAGAAAAAACCTTTTCTTAGACAAACGAGACAGCCTTGGGCTAGAAAGCTCCCCTTCCCCCTCGTAGACAGGCCATGGCCTTGGGCTAAAGAATGCCCACCACCCGGAACCTTGAGCATGTATTCTTTTTAGGAGCCTGCGACCTTGCTGTATGCCAACACCAATCAGTTTAGAGGTTAACTGGCCCCTACCTATCAAAATGGGAAAGCAATTTAGGTACCAATCAACTTGTACCAACTTGGTCTGTGCCTAGCAACTGTACAGCCCCCTAGCAGCCACTTGGACAGTAAATAAAAAGGCTTGCTTTCTGCCCCTGGTCGCTCGCTTCTATCCTGCGTGTTAGAACGGCCCCAGTATACTGGAATAAATCCTCTTGCTATTTGCATCGATATCCCATCTGTGAGTCTCTGTGGGGGTGCGGCGTTCCGGTTTGGGCCCTGGGGGTCCCAGTTTGGATCTCTGAGGTCCAATAACACCACCCATAAGTCCTAGGAAGAATGAAAAAGCTAGCTGAGCATAAGCCTGAGAGGAGTCAGCAAGCAGTGTTCCTCCACGGTTTCTGCTTCAGGCTCCCGCACTGACTCCCCTGAACAATAACTGTGACATATATGATGAAATAAACTCTTTTCTTCCCATGTTGCTTTTGGTCAGAGTATTTTTGTCACGGCAACAGAATGAAACTAGAACAGTCCCCGCCATACTTGGCCATGTGCAGAAAGATATGCTCACATGTACATGGTCATGTGGTTCTGAATGACACAAGACACAGAGTAACCTTACTGGCTGGTTAATCAGGCTATGCCCCAATAATGGAATGATTAATGGTCCTTCAGGATGTGTCGCTGTGAAAGACAATGGAGTCAGACCTATGGCTGAAAAAAATTAGGTGCAGAGAACACTGTGTGACTCTACTGTCCCTGTCCCTGCTGCGATTTCCCAGAAGCAGACCTCAAGACAAGACCAAGACGCAAGTCATCATTTGGGAGATGACCTGGAAGTACATTGTGGTGTGAGGAAATGAGGTAGGGCAGGGAGGGAAACCAATGTTGGCTATATAAATGAGTGTTTTTCTACTTTGGACCATGGAGGTTCATTGCCATGGGAACTCTCAGAGAAGCTGCCAGAATCATGCCTTTAAGGTTATTTGCCTGCCACCTCCTACCCCTCAGTGGCTGGAGTGTCATTCATTTCCAGGCTTTCCAGCTTGCCACAAGGCCAAGTGATCAACATCCTACAAAGAGAGTTATAGGAAGAAACTCCGAATGAAATGTTTGCAGGTACCTCTAGAGCTGGGAGAGAAATGGAATACCTGTTCTCAACTTCTGTGGTCCTATTAGCGTATCCAAAAACGCTTTAAGAAATATGGGACTTGAAAGATAACTCAATGGATACAATGCCCTCAATACTCAAATAAAGCTGGGTATAAGGGTACACATCTGTAACCCCAGTACTGAGGTGGGGGGACAGATACATGTACGTTCTCAGGGGCTTGGTGGCCAGCCAGTTGTGCCAAAACAGTGAGCTCCAGGTCCAATGAGAGATCCTGACCCCCTAAATAAGATGATGGTGGGGGAGATGGCTCAGAGGGTGTATTAGTCAGGGTTCTCTGGAGAAACAGAACTGATAGAATGAATCTATGCATATGGATCTATCTAGACATAGATATAGATATCTACAGCTATAGATATCCATATATATATAGAGAGACAGCTATATATATATACATATAGATAGATGTGTGTATATATGTGTATATATATGTATATGTATGTGTGTTTATATATATATATATATATATGGTTTATTAGAGTAGGTTTCAGGCTGTGGTCCAGTTAGTCCAACAGTGGCTCTCTACTCTCTACTAATGGAAAGTCCAAGAATCCAGTAATTTTTCAGTCTGTGAGGCTGGATATCTCACCTGGTCTTCATTATATACTGAATCCTGAAGAAATCGGCTCTAATGCCAGTGAAGGAATGGACTTGCCAGGAAAAGTGAGGGCAAGCAGACACAGAGCAAAAGCTTCCTTCTTCCGTGTCCTTATATAGGCTACCAGCAAAAGGTATGATCCAGATTAAGGTGGGTCTTCCCACCTCAGAAGATCCAGATTAAAAATGGGTCTTCTCAAGGTTGTCCAACTGAAGGAGATAACTGACAGCTGCTTAGCTGAAGGAGATCAAGGGGGATGCAAATTGGAAAGGCAGAAGTCAAAGTATCTTTATTTGCAGATGATATGACAGTATACATAAGCAGCAGCAAAAATCCCAACTGGAAAACTCCTACAAGCTGATAAACACTTTTAGCAAAGTAGCAAGATACAAAATTCACTCACAAAATCAGTAGCCCTTCTATATACAAATGACAGACAGACAAAAATAAATCATGGAAGCAATACCTTTCACAATAGCCTCAAATAATATAAAATACCTTGGAGTTACTCTAACCAAGCAAGTGAGAGATTTGTATGATAAAAACTTTAAGACATCGAAGAAAGAAACTGAAGACAATATCAGAAGATGGAAAGATCTCCATACTCACGGATCAGTAGGATTAATATAGCAAAAAATGGCCATCCTACCAAAAAAGCAATCTACAGATTCAATATAATCACCATCGAAATTTCAACAATTCTTCACAGGTCTTGAAAGGACAATTTTCAGCTTAATGTGGAAGAACAAAAAACCCAGGTTAGTAAAAGACAATCCTGAATGATAAAAGAACTGCTGGAGGTATCACTATCTCCAACCTCAAATTGTACTACAGAGCTATAGTTAAAAAAATCAGCATGGTATCTGCACAAAACAAGACATGATGATCAACGAATCAAATTGAATACTGAGATGTAAATCCACATGTCTATGGACACCTGATTTTTTATAAAGAAGCCAGGAATACACACTGGAAAACGACAGAATCTTCAACAAATGGTGCTGGCCAAACTGGGTGCCTATATGTAGAAGAATGCAAATAGATCCATACTTATCACTGTGCACAAAACTCAACTCCAAATGTATTAAAGACCTCAACATAAAACCAGAGACACTGAACTTGGAAGAAAAGTTGGGAATAGCTTTGAACACATTGGAGAAGACTTTCTGAACAGAACACTGAATGGGACCTCATGAAACTGAAAAGCTTCTGTACAGCGAAGGACACCATTGTTCAGACAAAGTGGCAGCCTCCAGAATGGGAAAATATTTTTATTATCTACACATCTGATAGACGGTTAATACCCAAAATATATAAAGAACTCAAAAAAACTAGATATTAAGAAAAACAAATAACCGAATTTTAAAATGGTGTACATACCTAAAGAATCTTCAATAAAAGAAGCTCAAATGGCTGAGAAACACTTAAAAAAATGTTCAACATCTTTAGTCACCAAGGAAATGCAAATCAAAACTATTTATACCCATCAGAAAGACTGAGATAAATAAAACAAATGACAGCTCATGCTGGTAAGGGCATGAAGTAAGGAGAACACATATCCATTGGGAGTGGGAACTTGTATAGCCGCCATGGAAATCAAATGTAGCAGTTCCTCAAGAAGGTAGGAATTGATAACCTTAAGATCCAGCTATACCACTCTTGGGCGTATACCCAAGGACCCTTCATCTTTCCATAGAGATACTTGGTCAATTGTGTTCATTGCTGTTTTATTCATAATAGCCAGAAATTGTAAACAACCTAGATGTCCTTCAACAGAATAGATAAAGAAAATGTGGTACATTTACACAATGGAATATTACTCAGTCATTAAAAAGAATAAAATCACAAAATTGCAGGTTAATGGATAGAACCAGAAAAAAAAAATCATTCTGACCCAGAAAGACAAATATGTTATGTATTTTCTTGTATGTGAATAATAGTTATCAATGATAACTAAGCTACAATCTGTACAGGAATATTTAATCATTTAATCCAGCAACATGGCTACTCTGGGAAAGGATCACATTGAAAGGCCTGTATGTGATAGCTAGGAAGAGATCTATATGAAAGAATCATGTTCAGAGGCCTCTGTGGTCCGGATGGAATCTAGAAAGAAAGTTAGCACACATCTTTAATCCCAGTATTCAGAAGGCAGTGGTGGTGCACACCTTTTTACTTTTTTATTTTTATTTTTGTGGTTTTTCAAGACAGGGTGTCTCCGTTGTAACTCTGGCTGTCCTGGAACTCACTCTGTAGACCAGGCTGGCCTCGAACTCACAGAGATCTACCTGCCTCTGCCTCCCGAGTGCTGGGATCAAAGGTGTGTGCCACCAACCCCTGGCAATGAAAAAAAATTTTAAGTGGGTCTTCCCACTTCAAGTGATTTAATTAAGAAAAAAAAAAAACCCTCACAAGAGCGCCCAGCCACTTGCATTTTAGTTAATTCCAGACATAGTCAAGTTGACCACCAAGAACGACCACCACGGAGGGCAAAGCACTCGGCACCAGCCTACTGACCTGAGTTTGATCTCCGGAACCCATGTAAAGGTAAAAGGAGAGAGAAGATTGCACAGAGCTGTCCCTTGACCTCCACACTCATGCTTTGGCACACACACATAAACCTCCCGCACACCCACAGTGATACTAAAAGTAGTAACATAAAATAAGGCAGAGAGGCACCGGGAAGACACCCGTGTTGATCTCTAGCTTCCACATACACATGCATGTGTTGTAGAGCCTGACGCCACTGGGGAAAGACACCCAGACTCAGTTCACATTATAATTAGCCAAGTTTATTAAAGCTGCTAGCAGGGCCACAGTCTCTAACCCAAATCAGAGGCGTGCTGCCCAGAGGCTGGTGAAGGAAGGGTTTTTAAAGGCAAAACGCACATGAAGTCCTTCAACTCACAGAAGTAAAAAGGGGAAAATAAAACAAATAAACAAACAAACTTAACAAAGCAGATGGTCACAGCTGTACACTTCTGAGTGAGGGTCAAGGAGTCAGGGCTGCCAGGAATGTAATCTTCCGGGAACTAGAGTCACGGTGGAGACCTAGAACAAATAGAGTTTCTTTAACCATCACACATGGGCTCGCTCTCTCTCTCTCTCTCTCTCTCACACACACACACATACACACACACACACACACACACACACACACCACCCCCCACTCCCCCACACCACACATGCATAGAGACACACCACACACACACCATCACATAACACATACACACATACACACAGACCACACACACACACCACACACATCACACACACACCACACACATACACACGCACACCATGCACACCACACACATAACACACACACACACACACACACACACACACACACACACACACGGTGGGCTAGATGATGACTCAGTGGTAGAGTGCTTGCCCGGCTCTGCTTCTATCTCCAGCACTGCAAAACCAAACAGTATGTAGAAGTTGTTGATATGTTTGGGAAAATCCTAGGGACATGGGCTGAGAGGACTGGGACACAGTATGGTGGAAATGTGTGTTTCACCGTGAATCCTTCTGCCATATTTGCACTAAAAAAAAATAATAATAAAATAAAAAAATCCACATTTCTAGCCCAGCATGTGCACACTTGTAATTCTAGTACTTGGAAGACTGAATCAAGAGAATCACCACAAGGCCAGCCCGGTCTACATAGTGAGTACCCAACCAGCCAAGGCTATATAGGGAGACTCTGTCAAAAACAACAAAACAAAATGCATATTCCTATGTGATGCAAAAAATCGAAAAAAATTGGGTTAGTCATATTAAGCCTATTCTGTTCACAGTCAGGAAGGCCCTAGCTTAGAGGTTCTGCTCATTGTCACGTGCCATGAAAGCCGAGTCTATGACACCTGGTGAGATGGGAGCAGAGGCTTGTGGGAACCTGAGGGACACACTCAATGCCATAGAGAGCTGGGGCCCTGGGCAGCCTCAGGATGTCTCCTGCACCTGTGCTTCTGCCACATCTCCTTCCTTGTTCTTGGAAGTGGGGCTGGGGGCAAATGGGCTTTAATCTTCCAGCCACCTGCACCTCTGCTTCCTGCATAGAAACAGGCCGAGTCTGCTTGACAAGATCCCTCCAGAGGAGGTGCCCAGACAGTCAGTGAGCAGAGCTTGTAGGGGGTGGAATGTCTTTCCCCATCCTAAAAAAAGAAAAAGAAAAAAATCTGTGGGGTGGGGTGGTGGCACACACCTTTAATCTCACATGAGGCAGAGGCAGGCAGATCTCTGTGAGTTCAAGGCCAGCCTGGGCTACAGAGTGCGTTCCAGGATAGCCAGAGTTACAACCGAGAAACCCTGTCTCGAGAAAACAAACAAACAAAACCCCAAAAACAAAACAACCACAGCAACAACAAAAAAATCTGTGTCCAACTCTAAACTCCTAGTACCTCAAAACATGACTTTATTTGTAAATAGGATCTTTATGGAGATCATCAAGTTACCATAAACCTACTAAGGGCTCTGGTCCAGTGTAGCGGAGTGTAGCAGTACACAGCTGTGGTGGCTCACCAAAGAAGACACAGAGGCATATTCATAGATGTAAACCCTGTCAGACTTCAGTAGAGGCAACTACCGTCATGGCAAGCGCCATCCTGGACAGAAGAACCGTGAGTGTCTGATCTCAGGGCTTTTTATTGATACCCAAGCTTCTTAGGTGTTCTATTGGTAGCACATGCAGATCACAAGTAATTAAGCATCTTTTACATTAAATCCAACACCTGCAGACAATACAAATGCCAAGGCCTAGGCAACCCTCCCCCCCAACAGTGCACAAAACAACCATTTTAAATATAAGTAAAAATAAACCTCTGCTACATTTCCACTTTCTGTATAAGACAATAAAAAAATTACTTTGTCTTAACAACACAATTTAACACTACACCAGCAAAAACCATTTACAAGAAGAACAATTATTAGGCTTGCTAATGCACAGGACCAAATGAACCAAACATCTATCAAGCTTTTCACAATGTCTTTGGACAGCAGAAAAACATTTTCAATGTCCAATTATCTAGAAGTCACTCACACTCTTCTGAGCTCCTCCAAAGGGCTTGAGTCACTTCTCTGGCTCTGCCTTCTATAGCACACATAGCTTGTCCTCCAGGTTCTGGCTGGCTCCACTCCACTGCTGCTGCTGTTCTTGGTGGTCGTCCCATGGTATTGGCATCTTCAGAACGCTGGAGTCCCTTATGGAAACTGGGCTGCACTTTTACCAATAGCCTCTCCTGGGCTCTCTTCATGGTGCCACGCCTCAGCTTCTTCACATGACCTCTTCAATCTGGGCCTTCAACTGCCACAGAGGCTGTACCCTCACCAATGGCCTCTCCTGGCCTCTAATAGTGTCAAACCTCAGCTGCTTTCCATGACCCCTTCATGCCTTCAAAACCAGCACCACCTAGGTGACTCTTACAGTACCAAGTTCAGTTACTGGCTTGAGATACAACCGTGGCCAGCTCTGGAAGACAGCTTCTGTGTGCTGACGCTGAGGAAATACTTTCCAGATTTTAAGATAGAGTCTGATTTGTGGGCAAAACAACTGGTCAGTTCATGTTTGAGTTCAAAGTTTGATAGAATGTTCCAACAACTTCTTCATAATGCAGCAACTGTTAGTCCTGATTCTTTTAGCATGTGTTTTTCTTAGCATCATTGCAAGTGTTCCTTGTCTACAGGAAGGGTTCCCTCGTGGGGTGGCGTTCTCATCACCATTGCAGATGTGTCTTGTCAGGACTGCCTCACCAGTATCCAGACCACTTGTCTTTCTCTCAGAGCTTTCTTTCTCATTTATTTATTAATTTCACAGCCTTTTCTCTCCATAGAAGCTTATTTCCTTCCTCACTCTCCTCTTCTTTCAGGAGATGTCTATTCATTACTTTTTTCATATATATAATCTTTGTCCTCTGGGAGCTGCCCTCAGTGTACTTTACTGGACTCTGTGAGGTCTGGAGTTTCTCTCTCATTCTTTCTTGTCTCCACATTGGATTAGCTGGAGTGATGTGGTTCCTCACAATGCAGGCACCCCTTGTAGCTGTACACCTACTATGGTGGCTCAGCGAGGAAGACACAGAGCCGTATCCATAGGTGCAAACCCTGCCAGACCTCAGCAGAGGGAACCACTATCATGGCAAGTGCCATACTGGATAGTGGAACACTGAGTGTCTCATCTCAGGGGTTTTTATTGATACCTAAGCATCTCAGGTGTTCTACTGATAGCACGTGCAGATCATGAGGAATCAAACATCCTTTACATAAAGCAAACACCTGCAGACTATACAATGTCAAGGCCTAGGCAGCCCTTTTTCCAACAGTGCACAAAACAACCATCTTAAACATAACTGAAAATAAACTTCTGCAACACCAGGGTCCTTGTAGAAAGGGAGCATTTGACCACAGAGACACACTTGTAGTGTGAGAGAGAACATGAAGATGACATAAGGTGATGCACCTACAAGGCAATGGATGCTGGAGAAGGTCAGAAAATGAACAGAAGCTAGGAGGAGGGGTGTGGGAACAGAGTCATCTCTCCCTCCCTCAAAGGAGTCCTCTTTGTTGCATCTTCAAGGCCAAGCCCAAACAGTCCGTGGTGGCAGAAATCAATAGGCCATATTTTTTTCTGGTTTCTTCCACCACAGATTGTTTAAGTTTGGCCCTGAACTTTGTAAAGTGAAATAACATCCCATGTTTGTCTTCTTTCCTCCATATTACATATGTGAAAAGTTTTCCTTATCATTATATTTAAAAGCAGTCTGTGCTTTGTATGTGTGTGTGTGTGTGTGTATTTTTGTGTACATGTTCTTAACCATGTGTTTGGTCTTGTGGAGGCTAGAGGTTGACATTGGGTGTCTTCTTCAATTGCCCTCTATGGTATTTGGGGGATAAAGTCCCTCACTGAATTTGGAGCTCATTGATTTGGCTAGATTGACTGGCTAGTGAGTCTGAGGTATCCTCCAACTCCCCAGGGCTAGGTTACAGGCTTGCACTGCTGTGCTTGGCATTTCTTGTGAATTCTGGGATTGGAACTTGGATCCTCATGCTTAGTGGCAAGCACCTTATCCACTTAGCCACCTCCCCAAGTCACTCTGTCTTTTTTGAGTCTGTGTATTCCATGGTATAACCACACCAGGACTCACTTATCCATTCTATCTTATGATCATTTGGGAAAGTCATCTCGAGATTGGATTAATGTGCATAGTGCTCTGGTTTTTTTTTTTTTTGAGACTAAGACTCACTCTATACCCATGGCTGGTCTTTAACTTATAGTCATCCTCCTGTCTCAGCCTCTTGAGTGCTAGGATTGCAGGTGTGGGCTAACATACTCTGATATGAGTAGTGTCATAATGGTGACCACTTCTCTGGTTTGGGAAGGAGCACACCATGAGGACCAGCGCCCCCTAGTGGTGGCAGCACTGACCTTGCCTCTCTGTTTACCCGTTAAATCCTCGCTTTCTCAGAAGCCCCTTGTCCCTCCTCCTCCTCCCAGAGATTTAACGAGCCAATCTAGTATTCCATTCCTGACCAATCAGAAAGACCCCCTAATCACTGCCTGTTTGATTTAAAAGGCCCTGGTGGCCAGCTTTCTCCGCTGCCATATCAGTATTTAACCCACAGAAAATAAACTGCTTTAAAATGGCACATGTATATCTCAGTGTTTACTTGAGCTGTTTTTCAGACCCAACACACACGTGTGCTCAGCTGTTGGCATTTATCTGTGGGTGGGTCTCAGGGCAAGCCTCTGATCAGGTCCAGTTGTTACTGCATGAGCCACACCCCATCTGTGGCCTGTGCAGTTCCACTTGCTCCACAGATTGATTAGCTCTTAGTTGTCCTCAGTTGCACCTCATTGCCCCTCGGGAGGTGGCAGTGCCACTCACAGTACTTTCCTATGCTTTTGGCTTGTGCTCATTTTCTCCCTCCCTTCTCTTGTTCATAAAGTCCTTGCTAATCTTCTTTAAAAGCCAGTGGCCCAAACCCAGAAAGAGAGGCCAGCAAAGTCAGCTGCATGCCCCTTGCCTGTGCTCTCTTATCATCTGGCAGTGCCATGAATGTCGCCGGGCAGAACACAGATGGGCCCCAGCAGGGTGGCTGCAGGTGTGTAAGGAATGCAGTCTCTGTGCTGTGTGGCCTTCCCAGTGTGCCCGCCTTGCAGAATTCTTTTCCATTACATAAGACTGCATAAAATGCAAACTAACAAAAGCATCCGGAGTAAGTAATGGGAGAAATCCATCACGGCCTTGTCAGTGGAAGACGCCTGTATCTGATGGCAGACTCATCCAGGTAGAAAAGGCAAGATCTGCAGACTATAAACAGCTTCCTGGCCCCCAGCCTGGCCACATACTCAATAACTGGCCTATCAATTAAGCCAAAGGAGTGGGTGTGAGTAAGAAGGGGGAGAGAGACACACAGTAGAGTACTAACTGCTTGTCTTGTCACTAGCTCTCCTCCATTAACCTTCTCCTAGGCTCATTTCAAAAACACTTAGTGTGTCCATCCATGAAATGGGCCTAACTGAAGCGAAGGGCACTCATTTCATACTTTGCAGAGATGATGAAGATAAATTTCCTCAAAAGCCGCCACAATGCTTAATGCTGACGCAGAGAGAAGGGTGCAAACCCAGAAGCCTCAGGCAGTTAGCAGCCATCGAAGTCAAGCATGAAGGAGCTTACGATTTGAGAGGGGGATGGGAGGACAGGCAAGATGGTTTTCCCCGTCTTCTAGCCTGCTAAAGGAACCCAAATCCAGTTCACATCAGCCTCCAGAGAGGGGCTCCATCCAGGACTCAGAGGCAAATATTTCCCATTCTGACCCAACGGTAGTATTAGCTACTTTTCTCACTGCTCTGACCAAATACCCCCACAAGAAGCAACTTAAGAATGTCCCGCCCCTTGGGGTTCTACAACAATAGCCCTAGGAGAGGGAGCGAGGATTGGGGGTACAAGGAAGAGCGAGAGTGATGAGGCAAGACAGTATTCTGATCAAACCTCGTTTATTTAACATACAGCACAGACTTTTAAAGAAGTTTCGAGGTAGAGAAGGATATGGGAGTGGTGAGCAGGTTACTATGGTAACTCTATAGGGCAGGTAAGCTGATTGCTATGGTAACTCTTATCTGAGGGGCAGGCTGGTTGCCTATCTGAGGTCACTAGGTCAAGGAACCTCGGAAGTCAAGATATCTCAGAGAGAGGTAGTAAATTACTGCTGCAGGATTTCTCCCAGGACCACCTGGCGCCAAAGGTGCTGTCTTATCTAATTTACAGAGTTAGAAACATTCCACGGAATGAGGGGGCAATAAGATTGAGTTAGTAAAGCGGGCAGTTTCAAAGACCGGGGCGGCTTCAGGCTATCTGACCTTTGTCTGGACTCTGTCCTTACGGACTAGAGAGAAGTGGAGCCTTTGAAATGGAATACGCTGAACCTCAAGTCAGAGCACCCAAAGCACGGCCCTCCACATAAGAAGAGTTTGTTTGGCTTATAGTTTGAGGGGATATGGTCCATCATGGTGGGGGAGGTATGGCCTCAGGGACATGAGGTGCTGGTTGCACTGAATCCACAATCAGGAAGCAAAGAGTGAACAGGGTGTTGTGCTGGACTATGGAATATTCGAGCTCCACCCCTGGTGACCCATTTTGTCAAACAATGCTCCAGATGGTTGCAGAGCCTTCCTAAAGACTGCAGAACCTTCAAAAAAAATGATGCTACCAGCTGGGGACCAATTGTTCAAACCCAGGAGCTTATGTAAGACATCTCACATTCAAACTGCATCACCAATCAATGAGAATCCCCCTGAAATTGATTCAGAGAAGGAGGCGGCATCATGTGATCCAGTGTTGGCAGATGAGCTAAGTCCAATGGAGGGGCTTCATGACTCTTAGGAAAGCGATCCTGTAAACACTCATGATACTCAGAACATATGGTGGGGCGCTGTGGCAATTCCCAAATATAAAAGGAGGCTCATGGCTTCAGAGGCCCCAGGGGAGGGCAGTACATTGGGGGTGGGAGTGTGTGCTGGTGAAGCTGTACACTCCACAGAAGCCAGAAAGCAATGAGAAAGAGGAAGGGGTTAGAGTTCGAATATTCCGGGGCATGACTGAGTGTTCTACCTTCTTCCCACTATACTCTACCTCTTAAAGGACCCACCATTTCCCAGTGCTTGGTGACCCACCATTAGCATGGGCCTTTGGGAAATACTTAAGATTCAAAGCATAAAGGGCAGGCCAGATACTGTGTAGCTGGAGGTTTTTTTTATTGGTCAGCTCTTGGCTATACCTGTTGGGTGAATGTTTCAAATATCACCTGGGGTTGGAAGGGACTGTTCTTTGAGACCAGAGGTTTGGGTCTGCATGTCATGCCTGGAACTATAGCACCCCTCTGGTGACCAGGTAGAGGCTGAAACCAATACACCTTCTGAGGAAAACGGAGCCAAGCAAATCACAGGGGAGGAGCCTGGAAGTAGCCAGCTCAGGATCCTCCTTGCATTGGGTGGGGTTTCTAGTTATATAAGAAAGTCCTTTAGCATTTGAACTTAGGGGTTTCTGTTACTTGTAGCTAAAAGCATCATAAGGACGTTGCTACCTAGGGGTCTGAATCAGCTTCATTTTCTGAGCCAGTTAAAGAATTAGAGGACTGGAAAGGACTTGAGCCAAACAAGTTGTAGCAGGGAAAGTCTCAGACTCATCAGACAGAATCAGCTGTGGAGGAACACCTTTCTTTTTTTCTCAAAATATTTTTATTAATAATTTGAGTTTTACACAGTGTCTCTCAATAACACTTTCTTCCCATTCCTCCCTGGTCTACCCTCCCAACCCTGTGCCCTTAAGAAAAACAAAACAAAACAAACAAAACAAAACCAATAAAATTGAGTCCAGCCTGTGTGCTGGGAGCATGGACCACAGGCATTACCATGGTTCCTGGAGGCAGCAGGCCACTCCAATCATGGACATTCACCCAGCCCACACCAACATGAGATCACACATGATCAAGTTCAACCTTAAGTTGGGCCCCACCACCCAAACACACAGTCACCTGGACACCAGACACAGACCAAGACTTCCCATAGGTACCTGGACATCTCACAGGCACCAGGGCATCCCACAGGTACCCAGGCCTCCCACAGGCACTTGGACCTCATGCAGACATCTGGCCATCCCTCTGAAGAAACACTTTTCTTAGGGGTGAGGAAGCACATACATAGCAAGTCACACAGAGAAAGACCTCTAAGAAGCCAAGCAGGAACTTGGGAGCCTGAAGACCAGTGATGAGGGTTTTAAGGGTATTTGAAGGAGCTTCTTCACTTGTTTTTAAGTGTAGTAGTACGCTGTCGTAACAGTTCAGCAAGGAAGAGATGGAGGCATTTTCATAGGTGCAAACCCTGCCAGACCTCAGCAGAGGGAACCATTATCATGGCAGGCACCACACTCAACAGTGAAACCCTGAGCATCTGAGCTCAGGTGTTTTTATTATCCAGAACTCCTCAGGTGTTCTACTGATAGCATGTGCAGATCATAACCAATCAAATATCCCTCCACATAAATCCAACACCTGCAGACAATACAAAATGCCAAGACCTAGGCAGCCCCTCACCTAACAGTACACAAAACAATATTTTAAACACAACTAAAAATAAACTTCTACATTTAAGTTTGGTGCATTTAAACAAGAGGCTTATAGGACCAGAACTTTGGAGTAAACATGTCCTGATTCAGCCTTGAATTTGTTGGATGGTCCACAAGCAGAGGGGCTTTACTGGTAGGGGGAAAATCCTGCCAGGTCATTGTTTTAAGCTGCTGGCTTTTGCCTCAGGTAAGGAGGGTGAAGAAGAGCCAAAAGTTTGTCGTCTTGGAAGTTTGCCATTTTTATTATCCAGCTGTGGCCCTTTTTCCTATCTGTCTGCCTATCATGGATCTGTCTAACTCCTAGTCCCTCAAGGAGGCCATCTACTGTAGCACCAGAATAGTTGAAGAGCCCCAGATAGTGGCCAGAGAGCCCACAAAGGCAAGCCTATCTCAACATATGACAGTCTATCAGAGAGCCTAAGTACATGAGAATACAGTCATGGAACCATACATAGTCTGCTGAGTGGAGCCAGGTTGTACCCATTCCTAGCCTGAAATATCTTGGGGTACATGGGTGAAGATAAGGATGTGTTAAGAAGAGACCATTGAGTTGGGTCTGGTAGTACAGACCTGCCTGTGATCCCACTTGCTTAGGATGCTGAGGACTACAAGTGGAAGGTCTGCCCGGGATATAGAATGAGTTCAACGATAGCCTGGGCAAGTTAGTGAGACTCAAAATACAGAGTAAAATGAAGGTTTGGAGTGGATGAAGCTCAGGAAGTAGAGTTGACTGGGAAGCACAAGGCCCTGGGCTTAATTCCCCTGCACGTATGATCGCTTGGCTGCTGGCCAAGTACTAAGAACTCCTCAGTTCATTCACGTGCATGTCTCTTTCCTTCCTTATGAATCGCAAGACATAGCCTGCTAGAGCCTGGAGTCCTGGCAGACTCTTCTGCAGGCAAACACACATGCAGGGGGGGTCAGCCGGCCTCCTGTGGGTCACACCGGTAAGGAATAGCAGAGAAGGGGCTCTGATCGGGAGTACAGGCCTCCTATTCAATGCTCTTTCTGCTGCCTACAAAACTTGGGAGCCAGTGTGGACAAAGACAGCTTTGGTTAGGGGCTGCCTGGCAAAATGGCACTGCTGCAGAATGAGTAGGCTTGTAGCCTCGGTCTGGTGTGTGTGTGTGGTGGGGGCGGGGTGGGGCAAGGAACTCTCGTGTTTCTTAAGCCTTGAAAGACATCAGAGGGAATCTCCGACACACATCTCTTGTTTCTGGAGGGGCTTCCTTCCTCTTATTCCCAGGGATGGCAAACCTCATCCAGCCCCAGTCACGTGACCAGCAGTTTCTCCCGCCATCTTATCCACACCTTTCATAATCCCCTGAGAGCAACTCCGGCCTGATGATCTCTATCTCCCAGCCCTGTTGACGCCCACCCCATTAGAATGACAGTTGTCTCCGTAACTTCAGGAAATGAGGAAGCCCATCTCCCCAAATAAACTATGCATCAGAAGTCAAAAGGGAAGCGAGCGACAGACCCTGTGTCATTTTACCGCTGCTGCAGCAGCATCTCTCACGGTTCCCAACAGACAGGAGAGACCTAGCAGAGGGAATAACCACCCGATCACTCTCCCAGGGGGCAAGTCCCCTCCCTGCAATCTGGGTGGGGCCTGGGACCTCTCTGACTAATAGGATAGGGCAGAAGTAACATCCTAGAGCTCCCACTTCCTGTGTCTCGCTTGGAATGTGCACTTTGAGAAATACCACATAAGGAGTCCAACTCATTGGCTACAGTAGTGTGGTGAGGCCCTGAGATGACAGGAAGTGGCAGAGCCAGCCTGGCAAAATTTCTTGGCTCCTCCAGACTAGCTGCCTGTCATACAGGCCTCTAAGCTCTACCTGAATTTTGACCCAAGCTGATTAAAAATAAACCAAACAAAAAACCCACGAAACCCCAGGGTTGGGGGAATAGCTTAGTCAGCAACGTGCTTACTTTTTAAGTACAAGGTCTTTATCCCCAAGTAGTTTGATCCCCAGACCCTGTGTTTAAAAAAAATAAATAAATAAGCCAAGTGTAGCGTTCATTGCATATAATCCCACTGCAGGGGGACAGACAGCCAGATCCCTGGGACTCATTGGCCATTCAGTTTTGCCTATGTAAGTGAGTACCAGGCCAGTGAGAGACCATTTCTCAAAAGAGAAGCATACAGAGATTGACAGCTGAGGTGGTCCTTTGGCCTCTGCACACACATGAACATACCCCCTCCGCCCCATTCTGAAACTTCAATGCCCACACCATACTACAAATCTGATTGTATGGGTGTATACATTTTGTCTTATGCACAAAATTATTTAAAATATTGTATAAAATGACCTTCAGGCTGTGTGTCTAGGATACAGGAAGCATAAATTAATTTTAAAATTAGACTTGGGTCTTGTGCCCAAGACACCTCATTAGGCATATGTAAATATCCCCCCAATCTGGAATCGGAAGCCCCGCATCTATGATGAGGGGGCTTCCACCTGTAATGAAGCGGCTGTCTTCTGATGCCAGTGCACTTGAAGGTGGTTTACTGGGTGGCAACAAATAGTGATAGGCATTGAAAACTGCATGAGAGAGAGAGAGAGAAGGAAAAAGGGAAGGGGAGCTAGGAAGAAGCGGCAAGAGGGGAGGAGGGAGGGAGGTCAGCTACAGGTTGACAACTGAGGTGGCTTTGGAGTCCAGGACAGCCAAGGTCAAGTGCAGGTGACGAGCCTGGCCATGGCTGCTGCCATTTCCAGGACCAAAGCGAAAGTCTTACTCTCACTAGACCTCAGGGTCCTCTGTAGTCCCAGCTCCTACACTAACCTCATTGTGTCTCTGTGCCTTAGGACGCCGGAGAGCCTGAGAAGTTGCAAGGCAAAGTGAGAGGCAGTCGGAAGGCATGTGTTTCAGGAGTGCACTTGGGTGCATGCGTCTGGAGGGTGCGCGCCTGAGCAATTCACTAAATTGTCTGGGCTCCCAGCTGCAGAGAAATACCAGTAACTCTCTAGAAAAGGTATTGCATCGCAGGTTCTCTCACAGCAGGGACAGCAGCACCTACGGAGGATTGGAGGGCACACCTGGAGGGGTTCAAGCTTGTGTCTCTGAACAAAAAATTGAGCAGAGATGCCCAGGTGCAGCAGAAACGGGGAGCAGTTTATGAAGGAAAGATGCACTGCAGAGGGAGGAAGGGACTGGCACAGGGAGAGAGCTTAGCAACTCTAAAGGCCCTTCCACACCGAGGTGGGGCTTCTGTAGCACGTTGCACAGGCTCACTGTGTAGTGCATGCTTTCTCCACCGTGTTCCGTCTGTGATATGGAGTTCTACAAACAACTTCATGCATGTCTCATTAGCAGCTTCTATCTCCTTCCAGGTGTATACATTTTCAGTATTGTGAGGAGACACACTTTCAGATACTCTGGAGTGCCTCAAGGAGAGAATGCACTCTCCTCTATGTGCTTGGGGAAAGGGAGGCAGGGGCTCAGCTCTGTTCAAAGTTCCTTTCAGATGCTGTGATAAAATACTCTGGCCAAAAGCAAAGTAGGGAAGGAAAGGGCCTTCTCTCCACCACCTGCCCGGTTTACACTTCCGGTTCACAGTCAATCATTGTAGGAAGTCAGGTTGCTTCCAGGTTCACACTTAGCTAGCTTTTTTATACTGCCCAGGACCACATGCTCAGGGGAATGGTGCCACCCACAGTGGGCTCTGCCCTTCCTATGTCAATTAACAATCAAGAAAAACCAACCCCCAGACAAGCCCACAGGCTTGATCTGGGCAATTCCTCAATTGAAACTCTCTTCTAAGATGCCTCCAGGCTGTGCCAAGTTGATAGTCTATGCTAACTAGAACATACCCCCCCCCAAACCATTAATACCCCTCTGCTAAGGATCCCAGACTCCCCCAAGACTTTATAAATTTGAGGGGCAAAAGAGAATACTCTGCGTGGGATTGGGTCCTCTGAATTCTAGACTTCTCTACTCTCTCACTCATGACCCAATTTCTTTTACTCTCAACTTTCTCAACTGTTAAATGTAAATTACACAGTTAGGATGCGCTCAGCCGATTGTTGAGTGGCAGCAAAAAATTTAAACAGCAACGTTATATTACTGTCCTATAAAACAAGAAGTCCTGAAGCACATGGCTTTAGGTAGAGTGGCCACAGGCATCACAGGGGATTTGGGCTGTTTCTTTCTCCTCTGCCAATCCTTCTGTTGGTGTTGGGAACAAATATTCTTAGTGAGAAACTCACAAACAAAGTCAAAGTAACTCGCCAAGGCAATTTATTTATTTATTCTGTAAAAAAGGGTGTGCCCTATCCGAAACCAGACTAGCAAGTTTTATTCTAACAAAGGTGCTGTGTTTTCCCCATTGGCTGGGGTTGACCCCATGGTTTTTCAGGATTGGCTATTTTGAAAAGAATTGGTACAAAGGAAATGAAGGAAAGGGGGGAGTCAGCAGCTCCAAGTCATGAAGCTTTGGGAATGTAGCCGGGTCTTTGTCTAAACAGAAGTTTTACAAAGTCGGGGAGATTTATGGACTATTGGCCCTTAGTGGACTGGTCATCTTTGACAGAAAAAAAAAATCCCCCATAGACATGAAATAGTTGCTGCTGTTCTAACACCTTCTATCCTGACAACAGCATTCAAAGGCAGGAAAGGGGTAGATAGGATATGATGGGAGTAATACTAGCATTTCTCTTACTACAGGGTAAAAAGTATGTTTAAAGTTTCCCCACCAGAATCTCCGTTAGGTTATATTGTCCAGGACAGGGGCATCTCTAGATCAAACCATTAGTCAGCTACGATGTACTCTGTATCTCACATAGGTGGCACATTATAGCTGCCTGACTGTCGGGTCCCAGAGAAACCAGGGACTAGTCTCACTCAGCACCTGTGGCCCCTCCCAGCACTTCTCACCCAACCCTCTACCCTAAACCTCTCCAGCCCAGGGGCTGGGCTTCCCTTCCCCCAGCTTCTCATTCCTAAATAAATCTGCCATTTTGTCTACACACTCTCTCGGGTGCTCTTGGCTCCTGCCTGGCTGTGCTCCTGGCTCTCTCTTGGTTTGCTTGGTCTCTCTCCTCTCCTCTTCTCTCTCCTCTTCCTCTCTTGCCCTCACCCCATCATGACTCAGTTCAGTCTGCTGGCCATGTTCAGTCTGGACCTTTCCAGTTGCGTCTGGCTGTACTCTCCCTTTCATCTACAATAAAGCCCTTCTCCTCAACCACACCTAGGAGCCGTCATGTCCTCATTTTCATTCACTAAGAGCCATCCATTTCATTATTTACATCGACTCTATTCTCTGAAGCCTGGCTGTAGGGAGAGATTTAATCCAAGTTGGCTTGGCAATGCGTGCCCAGACTTTGTCCGGTATCGAAAGGAAAAAGAGATCGAAGACAAAGGTAAAGTTGCAATGTTCTGGGTAACTCAGAAAAGCATGCCAAAGGCTCTCTCTTTGTAAGTGACTACAGGAGGAGGAGTTTCTGGGGTGATAAATACATTATCTCATTAAGGGATAATTATTCCTCCCCTCTCTTCGGCATGTCTTCTTTAGGTGAATCAGCTTTCATGAGGGATGAGGGGTGTGTGTGCTCCTGGCCAGGTGATTGACAGGTGACTATAGAGTAACTCTTAAGGGAGGAGGCCATAGTATGTAATGTTCTAATCTAATCTAATTGGAGTAGATTGGACTGTCCTGTCTACAGCCAGAGCCAAAAGTATTCCATTCTTTTGACAAAGGGGTCTTAAGGAGTGGCAGAGCTGATGTTTCTCTTTCTAGTGTAACCAGGGAAATGGGAGGTGGGGGTCCAGGCTGTAAAGGAAGGGCTCATCCTTAATGGCCTCCAAGCAATGCCATCATTGTCCTTATCTAGCTAACTAGCATTCCTCCTTCAAAAGATGAGCTACTAAAATCACTTAGGAGATGTGCTGAAATTGGAGAACAGATATAACCCATTTCAACCATGAAAACACAGACATCCAGCTCCAAAGCGGTTGACCAAGAGGGATGAGTGTCTGGGCTGGAGTCAGTCGTACTCTCACATAGCTTCCAGGCAGGGCCACTCATTTAGGAGAAGAAATAGAGGAAACCAGAGCTCTCCTTTGGCATTCCTGGCTTGTGGCCAGGACAAAAATCAAGGACATTTTTGCTTCTGGCCAACGACAAGAATGGAACAGTGGCCTTTGGTGTCCCTGTCCTAAATGGCCCCAGCAATATCTAGCTCCCGTTCTTGTCACTAAGGGTACACTGTACAGTTGAGAAACATGGAGACAGATGAGGGCATTGTTGTGGGGGGCGATGGGGGGTTTACAGCTGATTGTGGTTTTACAGCTCAGGCCCAATTTGGTGGTGTGAAACTATTAGGTTCTTTTTGGTAAATCTCTGTTGCCTCCATAATTATAAGAAGTCCCCTCTCTGCTAAGGGCCACCAGGTTGGGGTGACAGGAAGTCTTCAGGCCAGCTCTAAGCAAGCTGCGCAAAGTAGTCAAATAACTTGTTCTGTCAATTCGATGACATTCCCTGCTCTGTCCTTTTAAGAACTCCAGCTGCCGCAGTTCACGGGAAAGTTTGCCTGGGACAAATGCAGCAGGATTCCTGGAGCGGGTTGTTCTAGCTTTCTAGTTTGATTGGAAGGAGGCAGGCCTCCCAAATCAGCAGCTGGATGAGTAGGACACAGGTGGCAAGGCTAGAATGTCACGCCTTCGGCGCCAGAATTGCCCAATGGGGTGCCAGAATTGCCCGATCACGTGATCTGAGAGGTGCAGTGTGATTGGATTTTTAGCCCATCCTTCTCTAATCTCTAGAGTCGGCCTCTAAGAGCTCATGGCCAAAGCCCCTCTTAGCAAGCACACAACCTAGGGGCACACTAGAGCGCAGGTCTGGCCCCCTCTAGACTGTGGGCTATTTCCGAAAAGCCTCACTCCTAAACCAGTGTTCCCAGTGAGGCCTGTCGCCCTCTTCCAAAGTTAACAAACAGCCCCGCCCCCAGGACCCACAAGGCATTTAAATCGTAGATCACATAACAACTGCACCCTTCCGGCCCTAGCTGATGTGCATGAAGCAGACGTGTTAGCCTATGGCCTGTTTGCCACAGCTGCAAGCGAACGTCCAGCCACCTGATTGGAGTGGGGAAAGTGCTTGGGTGCAGAAACTAAGTGCTCTGCACCCATAGATGGGCAATGTATTTGACAGAATGAAAGCAGTGGGCAGAGCCAGGGTTACCAGCGATGCCTTTGCAGCTTCCTGGGTAGACCCATCGGAAAGAAGGCAGAGAGGAAGGAGAAGGCGTGGGGAGAGGAAAGTGGGAGGAGCCACAGCAGGAAGGATGGGAGGAGGGTGGGAGGTGGATAGGTGGTGAGGGAGAGGAAAGTGGGAGCAATCACAGCAGGAAAGATGGGAAGAGTGTGGGAGGTGGCTGGGAGGTGGTGGTGGGGGAGTGGGAGGAGCCACAGCAGGAAGGATGAGGAGAGAGTGGAAGAGGCTGGGAGGTGGCTGGAGGTGGGGGAGAGGAAAGTGGGAGGAGCCGCAGCAAGAAGGATGGGGAGAGGGTCGGAGGAAGAACGAGACTGGGAGAGGAGAGAAGGCGAGAGGGATGAGCTGCAGTGGCCTAGAGGCCAGGGTGGCTTGTGTGTGGTATCCTGCCTGTGCATCAGGCATCCTGCCTTGTGGGGGCAGGGCCACCTTGAGAGAGGATGGCCCCACAGTGTTTCAGGGCAGCGCAGAGCTCCAGGGTTGAGAGCTCTCCAGGAAGCCTTGCTGTACACCCCTCCCCACTCCAGAAAGAAGGCAGGGGTGTGGTGGGAGAGGCAGCAGGCTGGGAAAACCGATTGCTTTGGTTTGGGCCATCCTCTCTCTTGGCACCGACCTAGGCAAAAGCTACAGCCACTCACCCCTCTCCCAGGCCTCTGGAAGGCTCACACAGCCCAGAGCCCTGTGGCCTGCTAACTCTAGTGCAGGTGCCAGTAGGCTTTGCATAGGATTTTCTATCCTGGTCCTGTTCTAGCTGCTCTCTCCTACCTCCCACCTCTCCCTCATGGCTGATCTGAAGAGCACTCACTAAAGAAGCACTGGCCAGTGCTTCTTCTCCATCAGCAGCCTCTGCCTCCCCGGGACACTAGGACACTCCCTGCATCTGCCAGGAAGGCTCAGGCCACCCACTAGACATTCTTAGGCTAGAAGAGCTGAACAAATCAAACGGCAGCTGAGCCCTGGACCCCTCAGAGGCCAGAGTGGGCAACTCCCTTAGTGTTGTGGCCATCATAGTGACCAGGGTTAGTGACCAGTACTGTATAGCTCTTTTCCCTGCTCCAGTAGATGGAAACCATTCAGCAGACCTAGATTACTGGTTGTGTGTATTCTCGAACCTTCTTCCATTCTCCTCAACTATTTCCCACATCCTGTAGGTGCGCCTGCTTACAACCGGAAGCGGTCAAGAGAAGCCTAGAGAAGAATGGGAACTGGGGAGCAGGGGAAAGAGGGCATCCCTACCTCTCAGAGAAGAACGGCACCTCTCATATGAAGAAAAAGTGACAGTCCACCCTCCAGACAGCTCCCTCCCCCTCAGAAAGTGTTAATCCATCTCATAGGGAGAGTCAGGCCTCCCCACAGGCCATTTCCCCGGCTAGGGATCAGGCCTATAGTTAATAAGTAATGACAGCCAGGCTCCTCCACGGACTCCCCTGGGCTTTTGTGTCAGAACCATCTTCCCTCACTGCAGCTTGAGCTGACAGGCTCCAGCTCAGGCAGGCTGCTGCGAACACAGGCCAACCTCCACCACGATGTCCCACGTCATCGACCCCCCCTACTCTCCCAGCCCCAAGGCAGCCATCAGTCCCTCCTCCCATCTCAGGTGAAGATGACATCAGCCCCAAGGGAGCCTGGTAGCCTCTTATCAGCAAGTGTGGCGTCTTGCCCTGGTGTGCGGTGCAACTCTCAAGGCCTAATACTGCAGCGGGCAGGGCTGTCGCATGGGGCTCAATGCTCTGCTTTGTGAGGGAGTCAGCTCACAATGGTCGTTGCTGCTATTGCTGGAACTTTTAAGATCCCCCAGAAATCAGGGAATTGAGGTACCCTTGTTCATGAGTGGGAAGCTGTTTTCTTAGTCTGACTTTGGTAACAATATCGCATTTAGCCTGGTACACTTCCCAAGAATCATAAATGAAAGCATCCTGGAACTTTTGGGAAAAAAAGAAACTGTTGGTTCTACCCCATTTTTGCTGGGTCCTGTTTTAAAATACAGAGGTGTAGTGCCTGGCCCTGGCATCTTTAGGTGTTAGGGGGTGGGCAGGGACCAGAAGCCTAGTTAGGGGCTTGGTTTTGTTCCAGATTGGCTAGCATTTGCAAAGTGAGTTAGTTACAGTGTTTAAGAAGTGAGCTAACCAGGCATGGGGGTTTAGTGAGGACCCAGGGTCCAAAGCATCATGAAACCAGAAAATAAGAGCCACAGCTAGCCCGCCCAGGCCCTCCTGTAGCCTTTCTTTACCATCTGAGGTTATTGCTGACAGTGTATTCTTTGCAGCATTGTTAGTAAAACAGATTGGAAGCAGCGCAAGTGTCTGTCATGTCAGTCAGAGAGTAGTTAGACAGGGACTGAGGGTGGACCTTAGCAGTAGATTATTTTTGCCTAGTGTCTCAAGACTCTAGATTCTGTCCTCAGAACTTCAAAGGAAAAAAGAGTTAAATTAGCGAAGGGCTGGCGTGTTGTGTTGGGGAATATTATACAGCAAATACAAGGGCATACCCATGTGCCCTAATATTTACCAGTCACGAAGATGTGTTAGTATTTTAAAAGTTGCAGAACTATTTACCCTGTGCAGCCTCATTTATGTAAAAAGATGAGTGATCACAGATATTTGGGTGCTATATGAACGTACATAGATATAAATGAACAGGGAGAAAAGTTTTCAGAAGTACACCCGAGAATTGGCACTTCAGACCTCTATTGGGGGGGGGGTGTGAGGTGCCACAGTAAAGCTCTCCTTAAAGCAAGGGAAGGGGCAGAGTTAGGAATGCCCAAAGTTGATTGGAAGTAACAACCATGCAAGGAGAAACGGGTGGGAGATGTCAGGCAGCCACGCAGATCTTCAAAGTCACTGCTGACCCCAGGTTGGAACTTGGAGCAGAAGAGTGACCATCCAGAAGAAGGAGAGCACAAATGACCAGTGCCAAGTACCACTGTCTCTCTCAGCCATTGTCCAGCAGCTACCTGGGAAGGCTGACCACGCTTGGAGTGGTCCCAAAAGATGCTCTTCTTTAAGGAAGACACAGGAGCTCAGCCGTGTCTGCCACTGGGCACTTGGGTCTTCGGTTCGGTAGTTGGAGGAAGGAGATGACTTGGGGCAGGGAGCGCATACGTACTCAGTGTTTCTAATTCCTGCATGGAGTTTATGTCTCCCCATGGCCCCTCCCCCTTCTTATCCAGAGTCCTCATGCACTCTTAGAAGCGGCCACGTGCAGCAACTTGAGATATGATATGACTCCCTTTCTCTTCTCTTGACCATCCTCACAGGTTCTGGTCTCTTTGCAGGAGTTTGGGCCCTTCGCAGACTCGATGTGCCGCGTGTGCTGGGGAATGGAAGCACAGGCTTGGTTCTTCCTAGAGGAGACAGAAGGTCACATTGGTAGCATCTTGCTCTTCAGGAAGGAGGGGTTCAAGTCAAGGGCATGAGCATCCCAGAGGAGGAGAGCACAGCTCTGGTCAAGACAAGCTTCTTAGACACATGGCACCTGGCCTTAGCCTTGGAGGATAGGGAAAGATAGAGTGTTCTAGTAAAAGAGAACCGTATGTATAAAGACAGGGAAATGGATTGTTCGATATATTTGTGGGTTCCAACCTAATTCAAAAGCCTTGAAGTCAGGCTGCCGTCAGAACAAGTCCCAATCAAGACTTCCAGTAACGTCTCACAGCAGTGATTTCCCTTTATCTGGCCATGTAGCCTTCCATGGGTGTCATATTCATCCCCCAAACAAATAATGGCTTCCCCACCATGCCTTGCTGCTTCTAAAATGGCTGCCTGGCTCCAGATCTCACATTCTCACACCATACCAACCAAATAAAAGAACAAGCCCTTCCCGACAGCTACCACGGAGGACACAGAACCAGTCTCAGTCTCCCCTCCCCAGGCCCAGCAAATACCTTCTGACTTGTCGTTGGCTCTAGTTGGCTTCTATGCCTATCTCTGGACCAATCACTGAAGCTTGTAGGACTTCTAGGTCCTGGAAGGGAGATGCTTTCAATTTGCAGTTAGTTAGTTACTCCTCAGTCCAGAAGAACAGTTGAGAAACAAAAGCCTTCAGAAGCCTCGATAGAGGAAAAGACAGGACAACACAGAGATCCACATCCCCCTTTACCCCCCCCCCCACCACACACTTTAATTACCCATCGCTGGCATGCGCTGCATAAATTAAGAGCTCGTTAATGCTGTAATGCGTAAAACAATTTCATGCATCTTAAATATTGCTCTTGTACTTTAATTCCACATTAAGTGGTCCCCTGAAATTTTTAAATTTACAAAGTCACTGCTGCGCTACATGAAAAAGGTGCTAATTAAGTGTTAATCAGTAGCCAGATAACCTTCCACGAACCCTACCCAAGGTCTCCAAAATGACCCATAGCCAGAGAAGGCAATGTGATGGCCACAGAATAGAGCACAGCCCAGACACCACATCCCAGCCAATTAAGGCAGATTTAGCTATTGTACAGTTCTAATTAAGTGACACCCACTATGGTGGACACGAGGCTAATAATAACACTAGGCTTTCATCCCGGCAGTGCCTCGGCTCTTCAAAACACTGGGGAAACGCTGGCTGATTAACAAGTGTGCCTCCCTTTCTTGACGGAGGGAGGGCTTTGGGGTGGGTTGGCTCAGAATGTGCACAAGGGTGGAAGGACCAGTGACATAAAGAGACACAGTTCCTCCCTATAAGGGAGTCACCACTGTCTACTAGGCCAGAGCTGCCGAGGACCACTGCTGGTCCACCATGAGCTAGGTGAAGAAGCTGAAAGAGCTGAAAATAGCTCTTCTCAAACCATGAAAGCAACCCGACAATGGAGACATCCAGGCCCCTTGTTGACAGGGAACAGATCAAGTTTGCGCTTCTGCCATGAGTCACCAGCACCATGAGCTCAGTAAGGGCCACACACAGTAGGGCAGTACAGTAGAAGTCTGTGATGGGGACACTCTGGTCCATCCCCACAAGTAGCTCCAGAAGCACTGTAGTAATCAGTACAACAAGGGGAAGTACTTCAGGAAAAGGCAGCTTAGCAGTTGTTCGCGTTTGTAGATTTTTCTTCTGGGTGCTTCTGTGCTTGGAACGATGTCCCCTACGTTGCTGCTAGCCCTGTCACCTCAGTTCCTGGAAAACCTATGTCTGTCTTTAAGGCTTCTGGCCTTGGGTCTCCAGAAGCCCAGACAGGCCTTCCCCCCACCCCCCGAGGCACTGCTCTAACTCTGCAGTTGGTGTGCACCTCACTGGGCACCATGGAGGTGACAGTTTTGACAGGCTTTGACTAAGTCTAATGAGGCAGTGCATATTAACAAGCCAGTAAGTGCTCCTAGAGCCCAGTCTTAGCTGTAGAGGGAAGAAGAAAGAACAGCCTGTTACTCATACTTCCTGTTAAAAATAGCTACAGAACCATTCCTCCTGTATCTTTGGTGGGCATTTCTGGTTCCTCTCTCCTTTATCTCTTCTACCATCCAACCTAAGGAAAAGTCCATGCTTCAGTCTGTGTCATGGCATGCCACCACACTGCTGAAGGAACAAACATTCCAACTGTCACTTGAAATGTGAGCTGTGCTCTGAGACTGGGCAGCAGAGGTAAAAGGCCAAAGGACCACGTGGTGTAGGCAGAGATGTTCGCATTGATTTTATTATTTATTCTTGTGGGTTTATGGCAGAGGACAGTTTATTCTTTGGTAATTCAATCCCCTGTCCAAGATGGTATCAGCCTCTGTACACTCTAATCTTCAGGATGTTAGCCAGGACCTAGAAGGCTTCAGCCTCCATGTAATCTAATCTGCAAGCCTAACCCTAGAATGTTTGGCCTCTGAAATTTACTGCTGACTGAGCTCACTCTGACTAGCTGTCTTCAGAGCTCCCCAAACTGTAAATTGTAAATCATCTGCTTCTGACTCTCAGCTTTCTCTCTTAGCTTATTCTGGACTGGCTCTGCTCTTTTCAGCTTCTTCTTCCAAACTGTCTATGAGCTGACTGAATTCAAACTGCCTAACTGAACTAACTCTCCTCTCTGCTTCTTGCCTGCTTCCACTTCTGCTTCTACACTCAGCTTCTACTCTCTGAGCTCACTTCTTGTCTGCTTCCACCTCTTTCTGAGCTCGGCTTCTACTCCCTGCTTCTCTCTACTGAGCTGGATTAAAGGCATGTGTCACCGCTGATTTCTGAACTGGGTTTAAAAGTCTGTGCTACTTTGAGATTAGAGGCATGTACTAGCATTCTTTCTACCCTAGAGCAGCCATGCTGCTGGATTAAAAGATAAATGTTCCTCTATAAATTAGCTTTCTCCAGAGGAGCCCATGAGGTAAAGTGCCACCTCCACTCACTATCGGCCTCTCTCTGACCCCAGGAAGCTGACTCCTGGCATTCATCTAAAAGGGCTCCTAATCTGCTGGTTCCCATTTACCAATACCAACTGTGGTAAAGCAATTTCTGCCTGGGCTAACTGGTCCTTGCACTTGGGGCTCTGTTCTTTATAAGGCCCCATCTTTTACTCAACTCTGTCCCTTTCTAAGTTTATGTAGTAAGCTGTTTAGTTTTAAATGTCAACTTGCCACAACCTAGAATCGCCTGGGAAGAGAGCCAGCCTCATCTGAGGAATCACCTTGATCAAGTTGGCCGGTAACCATGTCTGTGAGGGATTAGCTTGATTGTTGATTGATGTGGGAAGACCCACATCTGTAGTTGTGGGTAGTGTAGCTGTAGTGATACCATTCCCTGGGCAGGTGACCATGGTCTGTATAAATGAGGAAAGCTAGCTGAGCACAAGCAACCTAGCAAATAAACGGCCTGGGTGCATTAATTTCTCTCTGCTCTCGACTGTGGATGTGATATGACTAGCTGACTTAGTTTCTGCATTGACTTCCCTGAAATGATAGACTGTAACCTGGAACTGTAAGCCAAATAAACTTTTTCTCTTATGGTGTATATATATTGTTTATTTTTATGTTTATGCATGTGCCCTTGCTATATGTATGTGTACTACATTTGTGCAGGTGCCTGAGGAGGCCAGAAGAGGACATCAGATCCCTGGAACTGGAGTTACATATGGTTATGAACCACCTGGTGTAGGTCTTGGGAACCATACCCAGGTCTTCTGAAAGAGCAACGAGTGTTCTTGACTGCTGAGCTGTCTCTCCAGCCCCAATGTTGATTTTTGTCAGGAGATTTTATCACAGCAACAGAATTGAATCTAGAATAAGTAGCCACGATGTCCCTTATCCGCTTGTACCCAGGGTGGCCACAACTCTTCTGCTAATAGTTCATTCTTTTAGGACTGTGGATATTGGCCCTTGTACTCTGTATCTTTGTTGATGGCCCCTATGTAAATAAATATTTCTCCAACTATCTGAACTGCTTCCCCTTGCAACAGCTCCCCAGAACTTAATCTTCATATTCATATGATGATATTTAGAGGTGGGGTCTCTCAGAGGTGTAATGGTCAATCATGATTGTCAACTTGGCTGGATTTAGAATCTCCTGGAGACACACCTATGGGCATTCTGAAGAGGTTTAAAAGTGGGGGAAAGACCATTCCAGAAGTGGGCAGAGCCATCCTATGTTGCCCTAGCCTGAATCAAAGGAGGAAGGGAGTGGAGTGCATCATTCACCTCGCTCTGTTGCCTGACTGGGAATGCAATGTGACCAGCTGCCTCACACTCTCACCGCAGAGCTGTTCCCACCCCCATGTCTCTCCTGCCATGATGGGCTGTACCCTCAAACGGTAAGCCTAATAGAAGTCTGTCTTCCTTTAAACTGCAACTGTCAGAAGTTTGTCAAAGCGATCGGAAAAGTGATTGTTGAGGGGGGTGATTCAAAGTAGAGGTCATCATGAAGATGGAGCCCCCATGATGACATTAGTGGCTTTTCTTAGAAGAGGAATGGAGACACGAGCTAGCACATTTGCACAATTTCAGCAGGAGACTTCACCATGTTAGGATGCAGCAGGAAGATGTAGTAGTACACTACTGTGGTGCCTCACCAAAGAAGACAAGGAGGCATATTTCAGAACTGCAAACCCTGCCAGACCTCAGCAGAGGAAACCACTGTCATGGCCAGTGCCTTACTCCACAGTGGAACCATGAGCATCTGCACTCAGGTGTTTTATTGACTCAGAACTCCTTAGTTGTTCTACTGATACCATGTGCAGATCATAAGCAATTAAACATCCCCCACAGAAATCCAACACCTACAAACAACACAGAACGTCCTAGGTAGCCCCTCACCCAACAGTGCATAAAACAATTATTTTATATATAACTAAAAATAAACTTCCACAACAGGAAGACCCTTGCCAGAGGCCCAGCAGACACTCTGAGCTCTAGACTTCCCAGACTCTACAGCCACAAGTGACAGAAACGTCTATTCTTTATAAATCATCCAGCCTAGGGTATTTTATGATGACAACAGAAAGCACACTTAGACGGGGAGCCTACCTAATTGAGTGCCATATGGTATATGAGGGTCATTCCAAGCAAGGCAAGCACCAAGGCCCTGCCCAACACCTCCTGTCTGTTTCATCCTTCTGTCTTCTTTTCCTTTGAAGCCCTACTTGAAGGAAATACATGAGTCAGGTTACAGCCCAGAAAACAAGATCTGAGGTTGGGGAAATGTCGTCTGACAGGCCCCATGAACTTCTCAGGCAGTATACTTGGGCAGGCCTGAGTTGGGAAGGGAGGCATAAAGGATTCATTAGGGAATGCTGCCTAGATGTGGGTGGACAGTACTTTACCTCTCTGGGGCTCCATGTGAGTCCTTTGTTGGTCATCATTAAAGCAGCACTTGACCTCCTCTGCCTCTTTTTGTCCCAGCAAACCATTGGATTTCTGTCAAGTCAGAGTATGACAGTCACTGTATTAGCTACTTTTCTCATTGTTGTGACAGATTGCTTTAAAAAGAGGCCATGGAGCACTCAGACCTACATGAAATGCACCTAACACCTCTCCAAGACTCAGGGTCTTCGAGACGAGTAGGTGAAAACCAGTAAGGACCCAGAGGTGGGGGCTGACTTGAAGGATACTGTTTTCCAGACACAGCAGGGCAGCCACACGTATGAACTCACAGTGATTGTGACGGCATGCACAAGACCAGCACAAGCGCAAGCCGGACAAAATCCAAGCATGGGGTTGAATGGTGGGGCAAACAACACGGATCCCAACGCTGAGGAGCTATTGGCAGTTGGTAGCTGTTGGGAAAGGGGAAGTCTTTTCTTAATAATGTGACCCCTGGTAGATCAACCACACTCCAGGGCAGGGCCCAATCCCAAAGTTGAACAACACAAACCGGGCCAGGGGTTGCTGGGGAGACTCAAAGTTGACGGAGTAGGGAGAGGAGGGTGGAGAGGGTGGGATGGACGAGCTGGGGAAAGGGAATATGAAAATGATTTTAAAAAAATCATTGTATGTGTGTTGGAGAGGTGGCTCATCAATTAAGAGCACTTGCTGTTCTTCCAGAGGACCTGAGTACAATTCCCAGTACCCACATCAGATGGGTCCCGACTGCCTGTGACTCCAATTCCTGGGGAATCCCACGCTTCTAACTTCTACAGTCATTAGAGCTTGTGTCCCCATACCCTGCCCCTCACATACTCAGATAAAAAGTGTTCATTGTCTGAAATTCTCAAGCAATTAATACAAACAGTATTTGTAAAAGTACCCGACAGAAGAAGTTAAGGAAGGTGGTTTTCTTTGGGCTCACGTTTTGAGGGGACGTAGCCCATCATGGCAGGGAGGCATGGCTGCAGGTCACATTGAATCCATAGTCAGGGAGCAGAGAGAGGTTCAGTGTTTCTGCTCAGCTCGCTTTCTCTCCTTTCCTCGGTTAAACCCCTCTACCTGAAGGCCCAGGGGCCTCTCCATGGTAACAGCTGATTGGATAAAGGGTGGGCACCTGACCCTACTGGAACAATCAGATTCTCTATGAGGAACTTGGACTCAGGATCTCTTTGGTTTTTTTGTGTGTTTGTTTGTTTGTTTTTTGGGTTTTTTGTTTTGTTTTGTTTTGTTTTTTAGTTCTGTGGACAACAGGCTGTGATGGAACAAGAAGGTCCCACTCGGATTCTGTCTTTCAGTAGCCCAGCACCAGTGGCGCGTCATTGCCTTTAGCTTGAAGTTGGACATCTAAATAGCAACCCATGAGACCACACGCCCTCCTTGTACTGTCAAAGTGACCTCAGTGTTCAGCACATACATTGTAAGGATCTCTTCTGGAGGAAGTATGTTTCCAGGAGGTTTGTTTCTGGATAGTTTGTTAGCTACCTGCACTGAGAGAAGGCCTTGTGCCTTGTGCAGTTCTGGACACTGGGGTGTTGGGGGTGGAGATGTGACCAGGTCAGGGAGGGCTGCTGGAGGCAGACATTTCCCACTGTCTGTACAGAGTGGTGGAAGAGATGGAGAGACAGGAAAGAAGTGGGTTGGAAGGGCAGCAGGGCAGGCCCCTTAGCATAACACTAAGCTCCTCCTGGCTCCCTAGAGGGCCTGTGCACCGACCTGTCCACGGGTCTCTGAGATAGCCTCTTGCTTTTCCCATAGATTCCCACTTCTTGCTTAAGATATGCGTATGTGTTCCTTACGGTGCTCCAGGGCCATGCCTGCATAAGGTGCCCCACATGGTGTGGTTAGCTCACAATCCCAGAAGGACAATTTAGCCATTTTTTGTAGACACTCTGTCATAAATTTTCAACTCCCACCTGGCTTCTTTTCGCTAGTCTGTGATTGCCCTTCTCGATTAACTCGTTCTTGAGCCACCAATAAGCTTGTGTCACAGATCTGACTGCCTTTCCATCCTCCTCCTCCTCCTCCTCCTCCTCCTCCTCCTCCTCCTCCTCCTCCTCCTCCTCTCCTCCTTCTCCTCCTCCTCCTCCTCCTTCTTCTTCTTCTTCTTGGCTTCTGGTTGTCCCAGGTGGCTGAATATTTCTTCCTCCCTCACAGGCCGCCATGTGATTCTGGGGACTCTCCTTCTCTCTTGCTTCTCTTCTCACTCTCCTTTGCATTTTGCCTGCTTGTCAATCTTTCCTGGCTACGCGAGTGCCCAATCTTACTCCCGAAGCCACTCCGCATGTTTGGTCTTCCAGCCAGTCCCTATAAATGCCCTTCTGGCTCTGATCTTCAGATACAAATTCCAGCCTAGCTTTGAGTCTTAGTGGTCCCTCATTCCCAGCCAGCTACTAGAAGCCTCTATGTGGATATGCCAGAGTCATCTCCGTATTTCCCCTCCCAAGTCTGACCCCTCTTTATGTTGCCTTATAGCATTAATGAGGCCGGGAGTCTCTGTGACCTTCATCCATGATGCTGGAGCTGGGGAATTTTGGCAGGGAATTTTGGCTGTGTTCCTCATCTATCGTTCTGCCAGGAAACACCCATGTAGGCCTCACTCAAATCAGAGCTCCTCCTTCCTTGACTTTCTCCTTGCTGCTCACATCAGAAGGTGCTCCTTGCTAGTCTTGGTGACACACACCGACCCAGTCTATGGACCTGGGGGAAGCCCCTTGAGGTCTGTGGCCATCCATGGGGAGGCTGGACTTGTCACCTCCTCCCAGAAGTTGTTCTCTCGGCCTTTGCCATCCCGGCGAGATTCTGTTCCTCCGTGGCCATCAGAATCCTTTCACTGAGCAGCCAAAGAGATCTAGGGACAACAGGCTGTGATGGAGCAGGAAGGGTCCCCCCCCCCCCCCCTTGAGTTCTATCATTTAGGAATCTGGCACCCATAGGGTGCCACTGCCTTTAGCTTGAGCTTGATTATCTTAGATAGCAAGCCATGAGACCATGTCCCCTCCCTGCACTGTCAAAGTTTTCACCACACACAGCACAAGGATCCATTCCGGAGGAAGTGTGTTTCCTAAGGGCATGGCAGCTAGGGAAACACTGGCCATTGTAACAAGGTCCAGTGACTTCCCACAACAGATTATTTATTGTTGACACAAACCCCAAGGTTAGTGCTCCTGAAGGACGGGGCATTCTCCTCTCTGGAGATAAGAAGTGCAGGGACCTAAGTTCCTTTCAACTTGTAGCTCTGATTGACTCATCCTCATCAAGAAGTTGAAGTGGGATGTAATGTTCTTTCCCCTCTGTTGGGAGCCGAGTTGAAACGCCATTACAAGATGGCGCCGGTTTCCTGCTTCCAGGTTCTTCTTGCTTGCATTTGGAGTAATTGCTTGCATTTGGAGTAAACAAGTTACAGCGCAGGCGCAGGTGAGCAGTCCTTGCCGCCTCCCTCCATGCTAATGAGGGTCTGGACGAGTATCCAATCATTGACGGTCACGTAGCCCTATGCTCTATATAAGCAGGGTGCCTTTTGCAATCAGGGTCTTCGCTATCAACACTTAATTGAGCGGCTGTCCTCAATAAAGCGTGAACCAGAAGAATCCTGTGTGCGGCGTCTTCCTTGCAGGCGAGGCGGGCGTCCACACCCCTCCCACACCAATGGCCAAAGAAAATCATGTGTCCACACCTAGTTGCAAATAGAACTAAGAAAGGTGATCCTGCAAAGTGGCTTTGGGCAGTGACTAGTTCCTTTCTTTCCCGAGGAGTATCAGTTTCCTCCCAGTTGAAACCCTCCATCCAGGAGGGGGCTCCTCAAGGCTGACTCAGAAAGCAAATGCCACAGGAGTCTTAGAAAGTCTCTGAAACTCACTGGATTTGTGAAGTCCTTCCCTCCTCGAGGCTTATAAAGGCTGCTGAGGAGAGGTGACGCTCCAGTTTCTCAAGCTGCCTGCAAGCTGTGTGGTTTCAGGCCTTCCACCTTTTGTGACTCATCATCATCACCCATACTGGAGTGGGTGACGTAGCCATCTCGAAGTCGTCCACGCTTCTGTAAGTAACGCCATTCCTCCATTCCCGTAAGTAACCCTCAATAAACTCATCGGGTAACCGAGTTACACTATCAGGAGCGAAGAGATGTTTTGTCCGTGTCTCCCCAGGGACAGTGTCGGATAACTCCAGAACGCTGCGCACAGTGACTCATTAGCCTCAAAATGTATCATCTGCCGTGGCACAGAGAGATTCTAATGGACTGAGGTGGAGAACAAGACCATTTTAATGTAAAAATTTGGCATACATAACAGCCTGGGCCTTCTAGGGGAAGAGCCAGGAAACAGGTTTGGAAGGCCCAGGCCTTCAGAAAATAGCATGATTGAACCTCCGTACAGGCACCTGACATCAGAGAAGTAGCCCTGGGTTTGGGGTTATGATGGTCTTCGGTTTTAGCTCCATCACCTAATTTTGCTCTCAACTTTTCCTGTGTATAACCCTTGAATGGAGGGCCTCGGAGAGTCTACCTGGGCCTTGCCAAGAGGCAGCCGCTTCTTAGTCCCGAGACGAGGTCCGGTACCCCAGGCTCTGTGCTGCCGTGTCCTCTTACAGCTGAGTGGTTAGTAGAGAACGAGGGCAAGTGGGCGAAGAGACGATCGAAGGCTCTCAGCCCTCACAATGAGGAGACTCACCTGCAGCAAGACAGAGTGCATTAGATCCCCAAATCACACTGTAACCATCAGCAATGTGCTGATATCCAGAATACATAAAGAGCTCAACAGCCAAACAAGTGCAAGTCATTCAGTCAATAAATGGGTAAATAAACAGTTTTCAAAGGATGAAATACAAATGACCAATTGATATAATGCAAAAAATATATATATATATTCATCACCTCAGTCATCAGGGAAATTCAAATAAAACCGCTTTGGGATTCCGTCTCTCCTCAGCCAAAACAGTTATCAGCAAGAAAACTAATTACAGGCCAGGTGTGGTGATTTAACCGAAGCACTCAGGAGGCAGAGAGAGGAAGATCTCTAGGTGAGCTCAAGGCCACTCTGATTTACATAGAGAATTCCAGGCTAGGGCTACACAGTAAGATCCTGTCTCGAAGGGGATGGGCGCAAAGAGTTCCAGGGCTCGTTTTCGTGAGTTGGATCACCCATGCCAGAAGATAGAACTGCCCTATGACCCAGTGTGATGGTTAATATTGATCATCAGCTCCACAGGACCTAGACTCACCAAAGTAGAATCGCCAAAGGTAGGCCTCTTGTCAGGGACAAGGATGTCCATTTTGACTCCACAGCCATGATGGACCGTACCCTAAAACTGGTCTGTTAAGTCAGTTTTTTTTTGTTTTTGTTTTTTTGTCAGTTTGCTTTCTGGCTGCCAAAATAGTAATGATATCTTCCACTGGCTGCATTTTTCTCTCTCACTTTTTATTTCTGTCCTAATGTATTTAGAACTTAAAAAAAATTCCCATTACTGCTATTTTAAAGAGAGCTGTGGGGCATACAATGGGGGCACATAAGTGCTCAATATCCCATGGCTAATTGGAAATTATCTATCCTTTTTTTTTTCATTCAATAACTGTTGAGATGCTCCCAGCAAAGGGAACTGTGTCTGCCATTCCTTGGGTAGCTTTCCACAGCAAATTTGCATCAAGTCTCACACCAGTGACTTGACCATGGTGAGCTGGCTGTGGAAGGATCAATTTGGAGAGGGTATTTGAGATGAATATCCAACTCCAATTCTCCTCCAATGTGCCCTACACTGGTGACGTCTACTGCCGATGCAAATGCTGAGCCAGCTCTGGACAATTCCTTGAGTCCTGTCTGTACCTTTGCTGGTAGGGCTGATGTGGGGTCATTCAGCTTTCAGTTTTAGTCTTTCTTTCCCTATTGACTTCAAGATACAAAGAAACAGGCCGGCGTGATGTCTCCACGGTAAAGGAGCTTGCTACCAAGCCTGAAGACCTGAGTTTGATCCCGGGACCCATATGGTAGAAAGAGAGAAAGGAAGGAAGGAAGGAAGAAGATAGAAAGAAATGCCAACATATTCCCAAGCTGCACTTACACAAATCCACCTGGAGTGACTTCTGGAGCACTTAGATATGTGTGTGGAGGGCTTAGTGGGTGGGTTATCTGCAAGGCGTCATTTGACCCAAGTAGAAGGATCATGGAGACACGAACAGGCAAGAAAAAGTCAAATTGGTGAGAACAGGAGCTAGAAATCAGTTCGGTGCTTCAGGGACCCCAAAACACTAGCTTCAATAATGTCCTTGCCTAAAGCCAGGAATACCAGAAGAAAGTTCTGGTTCTTGGCTCTGCACTATCTCTGACTCCTGCCTGGAGGAGTGATTGAGGATATGAGGACTGATTGAATGTGAGAGGAGGGAACTGCTCACACACACCCCACTCCATGTATCACCCCAGTTTTTTCCCTAAGTCCTTTTAAATGACCCAGACTAGCAGCTGGATGGTACCCTGTAGAAAGTATGGTGCTGTGGTGGCTCACCAAGGAAGACACAGAGGCATATTCAAACTCTGCCAGACCTCAGCAGAGGGAACTACCATCTCCGAAAGTGCCATTCTGGTCAATGGAACCTTGAGCGTCTCACCTCAGGTGTTTTTATTGATCCAGAACTTCTCAGGTGTTCTACTGATAGCACGTGCAGATCATGAGCAATCAAACATCCCCCACAGAAATCCAACACCTGCAGGCAATACAAAACATCAAGGCCTAGTCAGCCCTTCACCCAACAGTGCACAATTATTTTATATATAGCTAAAACTTCCACAACAGTACCCCATTCCTGCTACACAGAAGCCCATCTTCTCTCGTTTAAGCTTCCACCGATGAATCTATTTAAAAAAAAATTCTAAAACTTACCCTCTGTGCCTGTGAGTTTCATTCTCTGAATTCTTGAGGAAACTGGAAAGGCCCTGGCTCAAGGTGGCTCTGGTGACTGTTGAGTTTTCCAGAACCCTAGTCCCAAGCTAAGCCCACCTGAGGAGAGAGAAAAGTCTTCCATCAAACTCAAAGATACCTCTCAAATTCCTATATTGAAGTGAATTAAAACAGCAAATGTAGGCTGGCAAGATGGCTCAGCTCTTATGAGTGTGTGCTGTTCTTGCAAAGAACCTGAGTCTGGTTCCCAGAATCCACCACGGGTAGTTTACAACTGCTTGTAACTCCAATTCCGGGGGATCCAAGGACCTCTCCTGGTTTCTTTTGGTACCTGTGCCCACATGCATACTTCCACACAAAGGCTTTCATATATACACACAATTAAAAATAAAATAAAGTATTTTTTAAAACCCAACAAAGGTGTTCTTGAACTTTAAATAAATAGAACCCAGTGCCCTTAACCTTTTGTGTCTGTCTTCTTTCACTGAATAAAGTATCTAGAAAATTCACCAATATTGCTGAGGTCTCAGTCATTCCCTCGTTTTCATCTCTCTGTAGTAGTCCACTGTGTGATTCCATCACAGCTGAGCTACCTGTCTGCTGAGGATGAGGATGTGCAGTTTGAAGGCATTTGTCTGCAAATCCTGGGGATCCAGGAATGCAGTCCCCTCAGTCTCCCAGCAGGACCTTTGAGGAGCAAGGTCCTTTCTTTGAAACCTTTCCAGATCTCACTTAACCAAGAAACTGGGAATCTAAACTGCAAATAGAAAGGGTCTATGGAGCCCATGAGTCATGAAGCCTGAGACTGTGTGCAGGGTGTTCAGACTTCTCCCTGGCATTTTGTCATCTCCCATGCCTACCTTGACCTTGACCAAATGCAGCTTTGCCTTAACTTAACACAGGGTGGCCTTTCCTCTGTCCTTTTCTATGATCTGACCCTGGAGCAGGAGCCCAGACAAAGGCCAGAATTCTACTGTGCTCACTGAAGAGAGAGCCAGACTTCCTCATTTGGAATGGAAACTTGCTATATTCTGAGTGTCCACGGCCCCCACGTGCTCCTGTGCTGAAAACCTGATCCAGAAGGAAGGAATTAGGAGCTGGAACTGTTGTGAGATTTGGTCAGGTAGTGAATGGCATCAATCAGTGAGGATCTCTCTCTCTCTCTCTCTCTCTGCAATGACACAGGGAGAAAATAGTCATTTGCAAACCAGAGTGTCCTTGTTATGAACTGATTCTGACAGCATCTTGATCTTAGGCTCTTAGCCTCTAAAACTGTGAGAAATACCTTTCAGTTGGTTAAATTTATCAGTCTATGACATTTTATTATAGCCATTTGTTACATGCCCATATTGTTCACCAGTGTATCCCATGGGCCAGAGAGTCCAGGGATTGATTGCTGTGTAAGCAATCACCCCCAAATCTAGTGACTTTAAACAGCATCATGGGGTTATAGCACATCCTGCACTTGCACAAGGTCCATGAAGCAGCCCGATGCCACTCTAGAATACCTGAAACTCTTCTGGGAGGATTCAAAGGCTGTCTGTGGAATCCTCTGAGGGCTTGCACACTTGCCAGTTTGGTGAGTGATGCTGGCCATCTGCCAGGACACCTACAGATGACGCAGGACATCTTCACACAGGCTAGTGGGGGCTGTCTCACAGCATGGCTGCCGAGCGCCACATGTATAGTCCCAAGAGAAACAGGCAAAGGTGTAGTGCTGGAGATGGAATAGAGGGCCTCCCATACTCTACAGGACTTTGAAGCCCAACACTGCCACCCATAGTGTGAGCATTTAAGGACTTCCGCTCAGGTGATGCCAGATCCTTGACTACACACCACAAAAAAAAGAATTTCAGTGGGGTAGAGTGAAGTGGTTAGCATAGTACATACTTCAGATTTAAGTGTGGGTATTTAGAGAGATAGACTTAAGAAGGGATGGCACACACCTCCAAGATGTGGGCTTGTCAAGAGAGTGGCATGCTTTGATGTCTTTGTAATGGCCGTGTGTATGAATCTGTGTCTTTTAAAGTTATTGCTCAAAGGATGCCGTTTACAATAAGGTTTAAAGATTCAATTTTTAAATTGTGTGTCTAGGTATGTGCACCTGAGTGCAGGGGAGCACAGAGACCGGAAGAGCTGGATGCTCCTGGAGTTCCAGGTTATGAGCCAGCCACCTGACGTGGTTGCTGGGAATCGAATGTAGGTCCTCTGGAGTAGTACATGCTCTTAACTGATGCCTCTCCAGCCCCTACTCATTTTTCTTGATTTTTTAAATTACATTACTTAGTATGTATGCACATGTTGTGGGAGTGCGTCTACATTCCTGTGACAATCAGAGGACAATTTGCAGGAATCTGTTGTCTTCTACTCTGTAGGTCCTAAGGATTAACTCTTCAGGCTTGGCAGAAAGCATTATTACCCACTGAGTCATCTCTCTGACCTACTTATTATTGGAAGGTGCTTGAAGGAGGTGTTTGAGTTTAAGAAAGACGGAAAAGTGTTAATAAAGTTATGATCAAAATTATGGACATTCTGGCCCTAAGTATTTAACTGCGTTTTGTTTGTTTCTTTTTCGAGACAGGGTTTCTCTGTTGTAACCCTGGCTGTCCTGGAACTCACTCTGTAGACCAGGCTGGCCTCAAACTCACAGAGATCCTCCTGCCTCTGCCTCCCGGGTGCTGGGATTAAAGGCGTGTGCCACCATCGCTCGTCTAAGTGCACTGTTTTTAACCTTCTTATTTGAGATGCCTTTGGGAAACTCGTCTCTTTGGGCAACTTTGAAGTCGTCATTTGTATTGAAGCTTCTGACTCCAAAGTGAGCTCCCAGAGTGAGGAGACGCTTTCTCTTCCTATGCCCCCTTAATTTTCTCTGTCTTTTCTTGCCTTGGTATACTAAGTTGCAGTTCAGCCCTAAACCCTGGGCTTGGCAATTGTAGCCATTGTTTTTTTCAGTTCTATGAGTGAAAGAACATAAAAGAAGGATTCACTGCGGCTGACTGTTTGAGAAACCGCAATCTGCCGTGGTGGGAAACCACGGCAGTGTACAGCTCCACAGTGGCTTCGTGCACATGAGACCCTGTACCCCCTGGCGTCTCTGGCAGAACAGGAGGCAGAGAAGGGACAGAGAGGGAGATCAGGCTATAAAACTCAAGGCCAGCTGCTCAGAAGACTACTTCCTCTAAGTAAGCCCCTCCCCACAGAAGCTCCACAACCTCCCAAAACAGCGCCACCACCTGGAGACCAAATGTACAAGCACATGAGCCCGTGGGGGAACATTGCACATTCAAACTGTAAGACATCAAATAGTGTCACGTATGCTGCTGCCGTACACACATCCATACTCCGTCTCCTAGTGCGAAAGCTCTCAAGGTTACATTATAAGAAGAGCGGGGGTCGGGGGGGGGGATTTGGATGTGCTGTGGCCACCATCTTTGGAAGTACTAGCTGCCAGGTCACTCAGTGTGTGGCTTAGTGCTTATCTCCAAAATGCTCACAGTCTTTCCCCAACTCCCTGCTCTGCCATTTACCAATGACATGGCTTAGAGGCCTTACAGCAGTCAAGTTTTCCAAGGTGTGTGTGTGTGTGTGTGTGTGTGTGTTTCTGTTTGTCCGTCTGTGTTGTAGGGGAAGCTAACCAAAGAGCTTTTGCTCTACCCTCCTAGGTTCTCTGGCTGTAGTCCCATAAGTTAGATTAAGGAAAGGCAGATTAACAAATTAAGAGAATGCATCAGTGATTAAAGCACTTGCCATGTAGACACACCATGAGCTGAGTCTGATTCCTGGAACATGTATAAAGCTGGAAGGCAAGACACGTGTGTGTTCTTGGAGTGTGTACCCTCCCATAATAATCAATCGAACCAAACAAAACCAAGCAGAAATTAGTTCTAGAGACAGACTTGTCAGTATTTGCGGCTGATGAGATGGCTCAGAATGTAAAGCTGCTTACTGACAAACTGAGTTCAATCCTTAGGACCCATACGGTAGAAGGAAAGAACCAATGTTTGCGATTATCCTCTGAAATACGTTTTCTCTCAAAAATAAATTTTTTAAAATTATTTTTTAAAAGACAAGTTAATAAAGAAAAATGTTAAAATTTGTTTTCTAAAACATAGGAACCTTCGCAAGGAAATGAAGATCCAAAGAAAACAGTTTAAACTGGTGTTTTTATATTAGGCTTGATGAAGGGCAGAAAATGGTAAGAAAATGTGTCAGAACAAAGCTGTATAAAGTGTAGGTAGGCCAGGGGATGCAGCAAATCCTGTTCCTCTGGATTCCTCTGAGTGGCCCTCCATCTTAAGAGATAAGTGAGTGGGGAATCCTGTCTTGGGTGATTGGGAGGGGTTATCTCCCACATGAGGGTCTTGTGACCTGCTGTGAGGGACCAAAAAAGAGCTGAGTCACAATTGACATGTATCAACTTAAAATGTTATACCAGGGCATCCTATATTGTGCTGGTGCGTGCTAAATTCTTCCGGGACTGGAGAGATAAGAACACGTGCTGTTCTTGCAGAGGACACAAGTTCAGTTCCCAGCACCCATGTCAGGTGGCTCACAACCGCCTGGAACTTCAGCTACAGGGGCTCTAACAACCTCTTGTAGCCTTTAAGGGCATGGGCATGCATGTATGGACACATACGCATGAGGAAAGATATTTGAAAAAAAAAAGATGTGTGTGATTATGGGTCCTGGCAAGCTTGAAATTGGCAGGGCAAGGTATAGGCTAGGAGCTCAAACAGGAGCTGATGCTGCAGACCAAGTTCGTAGGGAGGTCTGGAGACCCAAACAGGAATTAAGATAGGGTCTCACTATGCGTTCTAAGCTCAATCTGCTAAGTAGCTAGAATTGTAAGCATGTGCCACTACACCAGCCTGCTGTTATAACCACGAGTCTGAAATGTACAGGATAACCTGCAGGCTGGCACCTCAGTGGAGGTTTAAAGGCTCTGAATTGCTCAGATGAGGCCCACCAACATTGTGAAGAGTGGTCTCTTACGACAGGTCAGCTGCCTCTAGATAAAAATGACGTGCACAAATGTGTGCGCCTTCGCCCACACAGCCTGCAGTAGTGTTGGAACACACAACTGGGCTCTGCAGCCCAGCCAAAAGGCCACGTGAGATTGAGGAAACTCATTCACCCTTTCTGAATCAGCCTTCCCTCCCAAGGCTGCCGGAGAGAAGCCTCCCACGCCTGTGTCACTCCTTCCTCGTGAGTGTGGGTTGGGCTCGTTGAGTCACTCTCAGTGAGTAGAAATCAGACAGAAGGGACAGTGTGTTATTTCCAGGACTGGGCTATGAAGCATCTTGCTTTCCATCTTGTCCACCCTGTCCCGCTCTCTTCAGGGGCTCTGAGGGAAGCAGAGCCTCACTGCGAACCGACGTGTGCAGGACTCTCGTGTCAAAGAGTGGGTGTCTCCTGCTAACAGCAAGCATGTGAATGATGGTAGATGTGTACCCCACACACACTTAGAGCCCAGCTGAGCCTCCCCCAGACTCCTGACCCTGTGGGCAGCGAGGGCTCACACAGTCCAAGGAGCACTTGTGGGTGCATGTATTGGTTACTTAACTGGCTGTTGTAACCAAATACCTGAGAAGAAGCGATCTATGGGAGGATGATGGCAGAGAAGACACGGCAGCAGGTGGACGAGATGGCTGGTCACAGGGAGTCCAGTCAGAAATCAGAAAGTGACAAGGGAGCGGGGCTGGGCTGTGAAGCCTCAGAGCCTGACCCCTGTTAGTCACCTCCTGCAGCAAGGCCTCACCTCTTAAAGGATCTGCATCCTCCCAAAACAGTGCTACCAGCTGGTGACCAAGTGTTCTACATGTGTCTGGAGGGGACAGTTGACACATAAACCACCACAGCGTTTAATATGGAATCTGGTTTGAACCGAGTAATGGCTTTTGTTGAAAGGCTCCCAGAGAGGACTTGCATTTTCATGGAAGCTTCTATCCTAAGGGGATGATTTTGTCATGGGAAAAAATTTTCCAGCAGAGCCATGGGAGGAAGGGTATTGTTTGAAACCACGTGGGGTCGAGTACACAAATAGCAATCAGTTTTAGTTTTGGGAAAGGGGAGAGAGGGGGGAGGAGGAGAGAGGAGGGAGAGAGAGAAGAGAAGGAGAGGGAGAGAGAAGAGAGGGAGGGAAGCTGAAGGTGTGACTGATGCAGAGGTTCCGGCAACTTCCTTAGGACAGGAATCTCTAGTTACAAGGACACTTAGGGAGCTCTCACAAGAGTTGCATAGGGGAGCAAAGGCCCTGACCTCAGAGCATTTATGGTCACTGAAGGGGTTGGTAAATATTTATAGCAATGTGAGTTAGAGTCCAAGAAGATCCCAGAGCTCTGCAAACTAAGAAAACGACACTAGAAGAGTGGAAGGGGAGGGGAAGGGACACCGAAATTTGGTCATGAAGGTAGATGGGCATTAACAGGTGAGAATAGGAAGGAAAAGCACCGCAGTTGGAAGGAACGGAATCTGTAAACATCCCTCGACAATAGATAACGTGACATCTTTGAGGACTGAGAGAAGATTAGTGTGTGGCAAATGTCAAGGAGGTTACTGGAAGGAGGCAGGCTGAGGTAGTCAGCAGAGAACAGAATGCTGACAAGTTGTAGGTCATAGTGAGGATTTGGGTCTTTATACAGGGAGCAGCGGAAGTCACTGGCAAGTCTATTTATTTTTATTTCTTTGAACCCAGAGCCTCGTAGATGCTAAGCAAATGCTCTAGGCAAGTCACACCGACAAGCCCCACTGGAGGACTTAAGTGCGGCCAGATTGCTGCTGTTAAGTGGTCTCTCTGGATTAGTAGAGGGAGAGGCTGAAGTGGGCATTGCAGAAGTCCAGGCAAATGACTCTGACCATCTTACAACCGAGTAGAAATTATGGAGCTGAAATATGAAAGGCATTAAGCTGATGCAAAATGTCACCCACTTGCCAGTGGGGACCAGAGCCAGCAAACAATATAACGGAGACAACAAACCAGATCCGACTTCACATTCTGACCAAGCCTCTGACAAGCCTCTCTGTGTTTCAGTGTCTTCATATAAAAAGTAAGGCTAACGGGCACAGCAGAACACACCTGCAGTCCCAGCATGCTGGAGGTCGAGTGAGGAGAGTAAGTTTCAAGGCCAGTCTGGGTTACAAAGTGAGACCTTGATTCAAAAACCAGCAAAAAAGAAGGGGAGAGAGAAGAAGAGGGAGAAATAGGAAAGAAAAAGGGGCACAGGAAAGATGGATGGAAAGGATCGAGTTAAAGACAGGAAGGAACGAAGGAAGGAGGGAGGGAGGGAGGAGGGAAAGAGGGAGGAAGGGAGGGAAGGAGGGAGGGAGGGAGGTTGGTTTATCTTGCTGGGCTGTTGCACAGGATTCCTGGGAAGAGCTCAACATGGAGTCCAGCACAGCACGAGAAATGGAGGCCAACAACAGCCTGTTCCGTTTTTGATACGAGTGGCACAATCAACGTGCATTTCTGGCACTCTTTTCTCATGTTTGATTCTGCCATGGAAATCAAGAAGACGAGTGGGCCTGCTGAATATTGTCATCAATAAATGTGTTAGTTACCTGGGAGAAATGGCAGGCCTACATGGAAGAGCCCATATGTGCACACTGATAGGAGTGGAAGGAGCAAGAGGGCCCTAATATTCATGAGGTACTAAATATACAAGAGACACAAAATATTCACGAGGCACCAGATGTATTTAAGGCACCTGAGGCACTAAATATTCATGATGAACTAATATACATGAGGCCTAGGAGACACTCAATCCCCACCCCCACCCCTACCCCCACTCCCCATTGATGACATTCATTTTACTCTCATGTGTCCTCTGCCCAAGAAATGCAGTTAGCATCCCTGGCTGTTCCTCAGGCTGCTTGGCCATGTACAGCTGTGGCCACGCAGCCTCGCTCTGCAATCCCTCCCACAGAGCTCATGTGTGCTGTTGGCTACAGGCATCTTCCAAATGTCCGCAGACTTCAGACGTCAGCACTGACGTCATGGACACGCTCAGTGGGGAGGCAGACAGCTGCAGCGGAGGGAAGCAGGGATTGCATCCTGCCCCAGGATTTAGTCACCGTGCTTCTGCCTGCTGGCTCCCATCTCCAGCGTGTGATGCTTTCAATCAATTTTACCCACAACGATTGAGGCTTTTCCCTCCTGGTTTTGCAAGCCTTTCTCTTCTGGCCTTTCTAGGTTAGCTTGCCTGGGAGTATCCTCAGAGGCCACTGTTGCATGGAGGTGAGTTCCCATGTGACAACTGAGTCACCACCATGAACGAGGCTGTGCTGACGCCACGTCAAACCAGGCATTGTTCTGAACAAGTGAGGCATTGCTATTAAGAGCATGGGAAAGAGCTGTGGCAGTCAGCAAGCCAGCTCATGAATTCTGGGGCTGATGGGCTTCTCCACCGTTATGGGGACTTGGAGAGAAGTCAAGGTGACCAAGAGCTGTGCAATGGTGTAGAGAATTGAAGAGTGTCAGCTATGGATGGCAGGAAATTCACTCTAAACTGGCTGTAGGCAATGACTTAAGCACACTGTCAACTTGCCTAGTGTTGTATGAGACTTCTAATCCATTCAAATATTGTTGACAAGAATTCCCCAATTGGAAAATTGGCCCAAAATGTAGAAGCTAACTAGCTCTGTGGTAAGCGCTAGGCTGTGGTCCAGGCTGTGGTCCAGTTTAAAAAACAAAACAACAACAGCAACAACAACAAATGTTCCTTAGTGATTTAACTTTACAAAGACTTCTCTCCTCTCTCTCTCTCTCTCTCTCTCTCTCTCTCTCTCTCTCTCTCTCTCTCTCTCTCTCACACACACACACACACACACACACAGACACACACACACATACACAAAATATAATTTTTTGAGGCAGGTTTTCTCTGCTGTAACTCTGGCTGTTCTGGAACTCACTCTGTAGACCAGGCTGGCCTCGAACTCACAGAGATCCACCTGCCTCTGCCTCCCGGGTGCTGGGATTAAAGGTGTGCGCCACCACCGCCCAGCAATAATTTTTTAAAAAGGCAGAGTGTCTGTCTTCCACAGCAACACATTGAGTGGCCAGGGGGGATGGAAGAGTCTAGAAAGAAATGTAATGAAAAGGAGACAATAGGCCAGTTAAGTGACTTTCACACGACCTTCCCAGTTTAACTAAGGGAATAGTGAGCCACTTTCAGCTTTTTAAATAGCATTTACTTTAAGCAGCCCTGTTAATTAGGATTAATTAACAGCTAGTAGTTTCTGTTGCCTCCTAATTGGTGGTTTGCAAGTCAGAAAGTTTAAGAGGAGAGTGGGGTGAAGGTCAAGGTGAAGGGATAGAGGGTCTTCTGGCTGTCTGGAATGAGTAATTCATGATCACTCCTTGTTAGGATGAGAAATGCTCCCAACAGTCCCCCTGGTCAGACGGGCTCCAATCTGAAGGATGCAACACACACCTGGCTTGCTTTCAGAGGTGGTTTCTGTGGCTTTAGGCCAACAAATACTCCATTTTACCTCCAGCCCTCTCCTAACCCTGGACCAAAAATCCTTTAGCAACCTCTTTCAGGGGCATTGCCCACTTGCCAGAGCCTGTTCTAGCATGTTCCTTTCATCTTCTGTAGCCATGCTAAAGAACCTTGGCAAGACAGAAGTTGCCAGCTCTCTGGGAGTATCCCAGGTTTCTGCCTCCTGGGAGAGAAGAAGGTGTGTCAGCTCAGAGGCCTAACTCCAAGTGGATGGAGGAAGAGAGATTTGGTTTCTAAAAGGTCACCCAGATGTTTGCTCCTGGGCTTTGGAGACATTAGAACTTGAGCCCAAGTCTCAGCATTGCTGCTTGCTAGCTGTGTGCACCAGGGTCCATCCCACTGAACTTTGAACTTGATCCCTCTCTGTGTGTGTGTGTGTGTGTGTGTGTGTGTGTGTGTGTGTGTGTGTCCCTTTCTCTCTCTGTCTGTCTCTGTCTATGTCTCTCTTTTTCTTGTCTGTGTGTGAGAGAGACAGAGACAGAGAATTTGAGTATGTACACATGCATATGGAGGCCTGACAACCTAAGTTCCATTTCTGGGACATAAATTATGGAAGGAGAGAGCCAACTCCTATGGGTTGTCCTCCGACTTCTGTCTTCTATACATGCATGATGGCAGACACACACACACACACACACACACACATACACACACACACGACGGGGAGGCAGGGCATAAATGTGGCAGTACATGCCTCCAATTCCAGTACTCCAGATGCAGAGTTGGATGGAACAAAACCCCCATCCCCATTTGTCTTACTTGTTGGCTTTTTGGTTTCAGGGGTATTTGGGATCGAACCCAGGTCCTAACAAAAGCTAGGCAAAGTGTTCTATCACTGAGCCCCCCACACCCTAGCCCTAAGGTTGACCTTTTTCATTAACTAAGATGTTACTTTTTTCCTGGGTACTCATTATTATTATTGTGTATGGATGAACATGTCTGGGTACACGTGTATGTGAGAATGAACATGTGTGCACATGAATGTAGAGGCTGAAGGACAATCTCAGGTGTCATTCCTCATGTACCCTCCACTCGCCTCAGCTCTGGGATTACAAGGGTGCACCACCATGCCCAGTTTTTAAAATGTGGCTTCTAGAGATTGAACTTGCGCGCATTGGGTGGTTACTCAACTACATTCTCCCCACATCAGACAAAGTTATATACCTGGGCGGGTCATCAGGGACAACAAGGAGGCATTTTTCAGAAGTGCAAACTCTGCCAGATCTCAGCAGAGGGAACCACCATCAGGGTCAGCACCATACTCACAGTGGAACCCTGAGCATGTCTGCTCAGGTGTTTTTAGTCTTTCAGAACTCCTCAGGTGTTCTACTGATAGCACATGCAGATCATTAGCAATTAAACAACCGCCACAGAAATCCAACACCTGCAAACAATGCAACATGCCAAGGTCTATGTATTCCTTTTTCCAACAGTGTGCAAAAACAATTATTTTAAACACAACTAAAAATAAACTTCCACAACAGACATGGGGACATTTTTGTACCTTCTCCAGGAAGTACAGGTGTGGCTCTTGTCCTGAACCTGCCAATTCACGTGTGGAAGAAACCTGTGGCTAGTATTCTCTGTGTGTTGTGTGTGTGTGTGTGTGTGTGTGTGTGTGTCCAGAGCTGCATTCAGAATTTTATGTTATTTTAATTGTGTGTGTGGTACATGCACGTGTGTAGATGTAAGTTCACACTTGATATAGATGTTGATTTGGGGCAAAGGCTTTTATTATTTGACTAATTAAATCACCAGTCCTTAGTACTGGAGCCCTGGAACATTTTGGCCTCCATACAATCTACTCTTAAGCCTAGAACTGGAAGGCTTCAGCCTCCATACAATCAAGAATGTTTAAGCCTCCACTGCCGACTGAGTCACTCCATCTAGCTCCCTCTAAACTCAGACTCTTCAGACTGCTTCTGTGTCTCTGTGAGCTCTCACTGCTCCATTCTGCCTGCTGTAACCGACTGACTCTAACTCCTTCTGAGCTCTGCCTCCTATGTCTGCTTCCACACTCTGTTTCTGTCTTAGGGATTAAAGGCATGGATCACCACTGCCTTCTGAATACTTGGGTTAAAGGTGTGCCTACTTTCTATCCAGACCACACAAACCTCTGAATGTAGACCCCTGGAATATAGACTCTTCTTAGCTTTCACACAGGCCTATTCCTCTACATATTCTCCCTTTCTGTTTAAGATATAAATTGTGCTGTGAAAATAGCTTTAACACAGTTTAACTATTACAATAGAAACAATTATCAATCCCATAAACTTAACAGTCTGAATGTCCTTTTGAAGCTCCACTTCAGCCATAGATGTGATGATCTTCCATCAGTCCATGTGTTGAGTTCTCTTCAGCAAATGGCCGTTTTAGCATCAAGGTTTTCCAGTCTGATGAATTATTGCCTCTCTTTCTTCAGCCTGTTCCTTAAGCCGTCTTTCTGCTAAGAAGCTTCTTACTCAGATCAAATCTTTATCAATTTTGATGGTGCCCACAGCTTTCTGTCTTCTGTGGAAATGAAAGCAAATCTCTTCCCCAGTGTGACACATTGCCTGATTTCCCTTCTGAGGTTAACACGTCCTTACAGTATACAGGTTGATTTAATTCAGCAATTCTGTCTACAATCCAGTGTCTTTCAGCAGCTGTTGTTCCTGACTCATTAGCATTCAAAAATTTTTATACAATCTATCTCTGAGAGTCCTTATTCCTATTCACCTTTTCTGTTTGTGACTAAGTCTAGGGCAGCACTTCCTTCTGTCTTAGGGAGTTTCCCATTGGTAAAGGATTATCTTGTGTATCTCTTGTTGATCTGCATTCATTAATCCAATGTCATGTCCACCCTTACCACACCTATAAACCCCAGGAAATCTTCTAGAAAAAAAACCACTGTCTTTCCTTTCTGGGTTAGCTTTAGCTTTAGCAATGCCTTGCCAACAATTCTTCTTCAAATGACCTGGCCTCCCGCAGTAAAAACAATGGACATTTTGAAATCCATGACCTTTAGCCATTGCTTGTTCAAGTACATAAGCATTAGGGTCAATATGAAATAATCAAGCCATATTTCATATACAGTGTCAATTTCAGTTTGTAAAGGTATCCATTGTTTCAGAGATAATTAAGCAATTCTCTCCAAAAGTACTGTCTATCTTGATTAGTTTCTTGTTCTCCTACTTCTGTTTTTTTGTCTCCCAAGCTCTTGTATTTCTGTATGTAATTTTTCTTGTTGTTCAGCTAATTTTTCAGCCTTTTTCAAGAAAAAACAACAGATCAAAATCAACACTGATAGCAGGATGGGGAACATATCTATCCTTTTACCCCCAGCCTTCACCCCCATGGCACCTGAAGTAAAATTTTCCGTTTTCTTTTCTTTCTTTTTCTTTTCTTTCTTTTTTCCTTCCTTCCTTTCTTTTTTTTCTTTTCTTTTCTTTTTTTTTTTTTTTTGGTTTTTGAGACAGGGTTTCTCTGCTGTCCTGGAACTCACTCTGTAGACCAGGCTGACTTTCACCTGCCTCTGCCTTCCAAGTGCTGGGGTTAAAGGTGTGTGTGATCACAGCCTGACTTAATGTCCCGTTTTTCAATGAGAGAAAAATCTGCCTATATATCAGAATTGTCTTTTGGGGTGACTTGCTGTGATTCGATGTCTCAGAGGCTCTTGATGGTCCCTAGTATTCTTCCTTGTTCTGGACTCAAGGTTCTGGTGTCAGTCTCTCCAAGCATCCAGCCAAACTTGAAGAACTGGTGAAGATGATCCCAGCTGACCTTCTCCTCTGTGATGTTTTTGTCCTCTGCGACATTTCTGTCAGATCTCTTCTGTCCTCTGTGACATTTCTGTAAGATGTTTTCTGCAATGTTGGATCCTTCTACCCCATGTTGGGCTCCAAATGTAGGTGTAGATTCACACCAGATGTAGGTGTTGATTGGGGCAAAGGCACTTTATTCTTTAACTAATTAAGTCACTGGTCCTGTCCTGGAACCCTGGAGCTTTTTGGTCTCCATACAATCTAAAAGTAAGCCTCTGAGGCTTATTGCTGACTAAGCCACTCTGACTAGTTCTTTCTGAACTCTGATTCTTCTGGTTCAACTCAACTCACTTGTTGCACTGGCTCAAACTCTTCTCCAAGCCATTAGCTCAAACTGACCTCCTGAGTAGGCTGACTATTTCTGACTGAACTCTTCTGACTCTGGAAGACTCTGGCTGACTCCTTGACTGCCTCAGACTGAACTGTTCTGCTTGGCTTCAAACTGACTCACTCTTCCCTTCTGATACTGACTTCTGTGTCTCTCCCTGAGGTCTCACTGCTCCATTCTACCTCAGTCAGTCTCTCTCCTCAGTCAGACAGCTTTACTGTCTCTGTGGCTTGTCCACCATTTGCCTGCTTTAGACTACTCGCCTCATACTGTCTGCTGTAACTGACTGCTCCTACTGTAACTGACTGTTTTAACTAACTTTTCTGTAACTGACTCTGCTCTGAGCTGAGAACCTGACTTTTCTATCATGAGAGTTGGGCATGTCCTCACTCTGCTAATTCTTCCTCTCATTAGTCACTTTGGCTGTCCTTCACTCTGACTCATCTCAGACATCACTTCCTGTGTGACACTGATTCCTGAGCTCTATTTCCTGTCTCTGTTTCCACACTCTGTTTCTGTCATAGGGATTAAAAGCATGAACCACCACTGCCTTCTAAATACTGGGATTAAAGTGTTTCTACATTCCATCCATACCACACATGCCTCTGAATGTAGACCTCTTCTTGAGCATGGACGCTTCCTAGCTTTCACACAGGCCTATTCCATTACACGATTGAGTGTGAGTGTTACACATGCATTTGGAGACCAGAGCAGGATGTCAGATGTCTTCTTCCACAGCCTTCCACTTTACTACCTTGATACAGTGTCTCTTCCAAAATCAGAAGCCTGATCCTTCACCTAAGCTAGTGGGCCAGTGAGTTCATCTGCCTGTTCCTCCTTGCAATGCTCGGGTCACAGGCCCATGCCACCCTGGTGTGCTTTTTACATGAGTGCTAGGGATTTGAACTCAAGTCCTCAGGTTTGTATAGGAAGTGCTTTTAGGCACTGAGCCATCAGAATTTTAAACAGCATCTGTCATGTGGCCTTTGTGCCAGCTTAGAAAAGCTGCCGTGTTTCTCCTCTCTCTGTCGCACTGCAAGTGCAGAGAAAGCTAGGGTTTTTCTTTCCTTCCTGCTCTCTCTCTCTGTCTCTGTCTCTCTCTCTCTCTTTCAAGATTTTATGTGTACAAGTGATTTTCCTGCATGCATGTATGTGTATTACATGTATGCTTGGTGCCCTTCAAGGCCAGAAGAAGGTATCAAATCCTCTGGAACTGGAGTTACAGATGACTGGGAGGGAACTGAACTTGAATCCTCTGCAAGAACACAGAGTGCTCTTACCCACTGACCCATCTCTCCAGCCTCTCTTTCCTTCTCTTTAGTAGCAGTTAGCAGTGGCCTGAGCTGTAGCTTTTCAGCATAGCATAAGTGAAGCCATGGTGTTGGCTCCTGGCTGGAGAGGGAGCCCCTGGCTGAGAGCAGAAGCTGGCACATGTTTGGCCTCTTCCCCAGCCCACTCAGACCCACCCTGGTGGGCTTGACAAAGCAGTGCTGGGATTTCCTCAGATTCAGAATCACCTAGTACTGGTACCAAGGCTGGGCTAAGTGGCCTTTATCTGATCTCCTCTCCTTCTAGTGGAGAGAAGCCAGCAAACCCAAGTGACTCTTCTGAAACCATGTGTCTGGGCCAATTGAAAACTAGAACTGTTTCTGACCCTGGAGGACAACAAACACTTCTTGTTTTTAATCAGTGACAGGCACCCCTCACCTCTCCTTTAGCTGTGGACCTCACCTCCACCCCTTTCTCTTTTTTCCAAACCCTCTGAGTTTGTTGTTCCCATCATGACCCGGAAGCAACATGCAATCTGAGTAATGTGTGTTAAGCTCCTTCTGTGGGGATCTTCTGGCCATAGCTGTCCTGATTCAAGCTGTCCTTTAAATAATGTAGGCATTTGGAGTTTTCCTATAATAAACACTAAGGTGGCACTGTTAGGAACACTTGTTGCGGGGGGGGGGGGCATTAGGGTTATTATTATTTGCAGAGGAGGCTTTCTTTTAGTGCAGAGCATCAGAACTCAGGGTCTTGTTCATGTTAGACAAGTGTTTTTCAATGAGCTACACTACCACTGTGTAGCCCAGGCTGACCCGGAGCTCACTATATAGCCCAGGCTAGCTTCAAACTCATGATCCTCCTATTTCAGCCTTCTGGGTGCTGGGATTATAGGCATCCACCACCACACTCATCCTGGGTTTCTTCTTCACCCCAAAAGCCTCTGGGGTCAGAGGGGGACAGTTAGAACAAGACAAGAGACATGGGCCCAGAGCAGTTTTAAACTAGTCTATAAATCCTTTGACACTTTTCCCATCAAGAGGTGGCAGCAATACCCTCTGTCCTGGAATCTGAGATGGCTTGCTGACTCAGTGGTAGTGAATGGAACATAGTGTGACTCATACATGGTTTCCCGGTCTGTCAGCCATGTTGTGAGGCTTCCACTTGGGCACCTAGGCCCCTGACCAGAGACAACTTCTGTTCTCACGCTCTCTATCTCAGCTCAGCTTCATCGCTGTTGTATATTCCACACAATCCCTGCCTCTCCTTTGTTAACTTTTCTTCTATTTTCCTTCCCAAGCGATGCTACTCTTTCTGGAATCTTCTCTGGGGATTCCAGAATTTGAGAGCAGACCCAGCTGGGTATGTACTCACAGTCCTGGCCTCTGCGGCAGAAAGTAGCAAAGGCAGAGAAGTACGGGGTCAAAGGAGGCTGCTTAGGACCCGATTCATCTAGAAAGTGTGTCACTGGCCTTTCCCACACTAGGTCTTGTCACAGAAATTGCCTCCGACAGGGGTCAGGTGGCCTAACACTGAATTTGGGCGGGGGTGGAGTGGGGAGCAGTGTGAATGGGCCTCGCACTGGGAAGGGGCCCAAAAGACCCACAGGGCTAATGAAGGCAGCCAGGCATTGTGCAAGGCCTGCAGGAAACTGTGGGGGCATGGCAGGGAGGCTGGGAGAGGTCTTAGCCCTGAACAGAAGAATGCCCATGGCAAGGAAGGCAAGCATTAACTCCAGTGAACAGGCCAAGGGGCTGCATTAACTCCTCAAAGGCCACCAAACAGGGCCTGTGATTGACAGCTGGCCTCTGTCAATCAGGAGAGGCTGGGGGAGAAAGAGTGTGCCACCAGATACAAAAGGACAGAAGCTTGATGAGCTGGGGGTGGGGGTAGGGGGGCGGGGAGGCTGGGTCAGAGTCACAGGGGCCTGCCCACACATGAGACACTGCTGGGCAGCCCAGGGTTGAAATTGGCATCTTTTGGGCTGGAGCTTGGGATCTATTTGATAGGAAGTCTGGTTTGGGAGAGTCGCCTAAAGGAAGCTGGCTTATCAGCCATGCCTATGTCAGATCCTCGCGCTTGCCCTTGGGAGTTGGTGAAGCACTTCAGTCACGACAGCTTGCACAGCATTGACATTGTGCATGAGGTGGGGAGGGAGGCCATGTAGGTTTTGCCACAGGAGCTCACGGGGGGAAGCAGTGATGGCTTGATTATGCAAAGGATCTTAAAGGACACGGTAGATACTAATAGATAGATTCTCATCCACACTTGCGATACCAGTGCCCCGAACTGTATTTTAAAAATAAAGCCCAGGTATTCTGTTTTCTGAGTTTCATTATTAATTTAAATTAGATGTACACAGGCATTCTAGAAACTGCCTGGAAAATAGAGAATAAAGTTGAGAGTGGGGGAGGGACACCTCCCACCAAAAGCCAGTCATTGGAGACATCAAGGCGTATTTAGCTCCAGTCTTTTGACTCTGCATCTTTTAAAACATAATTGTGATCAACCGTACACGCAGTTTGGTAATTTGCTCAATGTGGTGATACAAGCATTTTTCATGCTATTACAATTTCCTGGTAAACATCATTTTTAATGGCTACGTAATATGGATTGTATTTTCAATTTTCATTAAATTTCTGTTTTATCTTCAGCCTGATTGCTTTGAGGGACCTAATTTCTGCCAGTCCGAATCTTTTTCCCTGTTCATCAGGAGTTGTAGCCCTGCCTCTTTTCTGAGGAAGGGCGGAGAGGATACAGACAGAGAGGACTCCAAGCGGGACAGACATAGCGGTGACACCAGAGACACGGTTAGAGCAAGACCACAGCAGGCTTCAGTGCTCCGCAGTCAGTCTCAGGTTCCAACATTCCCTGAGTGCGTCCATAAATATACTCATCCTTATTGGGATGAGCACAGTCTATTTAAGATCCTGAAACACGGTCCTCCGTAGTTACGGGAACACTATGACAGAAGACAACAGTTCGTGTTAAATAAAGCGGTGACACACAGGGCTTGTGACATCTGGGTGGGAGTCAGTAGAGGTGTTAGTTACGTCCTTGTCGCTGTGACAGACACTGACAGAATAATTTAAGGTAGGTGAGCGTCACCGCGGCTCATAGTTTCAGAAGTCTTAGTCTACGCGGTAGGGCAGGCATAGCGGTGCTCCTGACAGCAGGAGTTTGTGGCTAGGGCCCTTCACATCTCTGAAGCAGACAAGAGACTCCTGCTGAAACCCAGAAACAGATTTAACTTCAAGGCCTCACCCCCTTGTGGCCCACTTCCGCTAGCTAAGCCACGGTCCAGAAAGTTCTACACCCTCCCCCCTGTACCACCAGCTGAGAATCAAGTGTGCCTGTGTGGAGGGGTTTATAGTCAAATCATAATAGTAGGGTTGGCAAGATGACTTAGTAGGTAAGGGCTCTTTCTGCCAAGCCTGGATGACCCAAGTTCAATCCCCAGAACCCGCAGGATGGAAACTAACTTCTGCAAGTTATCTTTTGACTTTCATACGTGCGCCATAGCTGCTCCCACCCCCACCCCAGGAAATAAACGTTTTTTAAAAGCAAATCACAATAGTAGAACTGCTCTGGAAATGTCCACCTTTTCAGGTTATAAATGTCTGTAGAGCACCCGAGAACATGTCAAATCGCCCTTCTTAAAATCCCCTTCTTGGGAGCATGGGCTGGTGGGGTAGCAATTCAGAGTACTGGCTGATCTTGCAGAAGACCCAGGTTTGATTCCCAGCACCAGTTCGGTGGCTCAGAAGCATCTGTAAGTTCAGTTTCAGGGAATCCAATGACCTCTTCTGACCTCCTTGGGCACCAGGCATTCACATGGTGCACAGACAGACATGCAGGCAAAGTATCCACACACATGAAAGTAACAAAAATCTTAAAAAAAAAAAAAAAAAGAAAAGAAAAGAAAAGGCGGACTGAGGATCAAGCAAGATGGCTCTGTGGGTAGAGCCTTGCCAAGAATACCTGGCAACCGGAGTTCCATCCCTGAAGCCCATGTAAACGTGGAAGGAAAGAACACATGCATGTCCTTTGGCCTCTACACACAGGCTGTGACATTCGTGCAGCTGTACACACACACGCACACACACACACAGCAACAACAACAACAGTAGTAGTAGTAATGTCACTATTAATAAGTATTCTTCTTAAAGAAGGAATGAAATAATGACTTTTCCCAATGGACAAATTGTACTCAATGTTTAGTTCATTAGTGGACACACCCAACCTGTGTGTATGTGCGTTTGGGTGTGTGTGCATGCACATGATTGTATGTATGCCGAGCACAGTACATTTTCACGATGTATGTGTGAGTGTGGGCATGCCTGTGCCACAGAGTGCATAGAGAGGTTAGTGGACAGCCTGCATTTTCTCCCTTGAGCCATCTACCTAGCCCATTCTGTGACTCTTAACACACAATGTAGGTTCTTGCACTCACTAGTCCAATCGCGACACAAAATAGATAATGTTGGAAACTCCTTTGTAATCAAGCCTTTGATGACTAGCAACTCCCATCCATCCTCCGTCATTCTAGTGCATTCTGGTGATGAGTTTTCCAGAATTCCACGTGAGTGAGATCATGCAGCACAGAAGCCACTGAAAACTGGCATCTTCCTCTCACCGTGATGCCATTGAGATCCATTCGGGATCTACAGCTGAGCTGCATTGCTCTTGCTTCCTTCATCGTGGAAGGGTGGGTATTTGGGTAGTTTCTAGTTGGGGGCATGTATGGGAAAGTTGCTGTGCACATCTGCAGACAGATTTCAGTAGATTCTACATTTTCATTTCCCGTGAGTAAATAATCCAGGGGTCAGCTTGCTGGATCATGTGAAAGTGGGATGTGACACTTTACAAGAAGCTTGCAGGAGGTTTCAGAGTGGCTGCTCGATGTTTACATTTCTACTTTCAACGTATGAAAGTTCCAGCTGCTTTCTATTCTCGCCAGCACTTAATATGGTCAGTGGTTTGTTTTTTTTTTTAATTAACAAATTCAGTTCTTTGACAATTTCATACATGTATATATAATGTATTCTAGCTATTTCAGAGTTTTTATGATTTTTCAATTACATTTATTTGTTTGCTTGTCTGTCTATCTATCTATCTGTCTATCTGTCTATCTATCTATCTATCTATCTATCTATCTATCTATCTATCTACCTCTTGGAGGGGGTGCATGAGTCATATACCTGTGCAGTAGTAAGATGACAATTTGGGGGAGTTAGCTCTCTCCTTCCATCATGTGATTCCCAAGGATCAAACTCAGGTCGTTCAGGCAGGCTTGGCAGCAAGAGCCTTCACCTGCTGAGCCATCTCAGTGGCCCGTGCTAATGTCTTTTGCTTTAGCCACTGCGACCGATATACACTATGTCCTCCTGGCTCTGATGTCCATTTCCCTAATGGCTTATGATGCTGAACATCTTTTCCTGTTGATTTGCCACCTGTTATCCTTCTTGATGAAGTCTCTAAGTCTTTTGGCCATTTTTAATCTGGCTGCTAGGTTTTAATTTTTACCACTTTTAATTGTGTGTGTGTGTGTGTGTGTGTGTGTGTGTGTGTACAGATGCCCATGGAGGCCGGAGGTGTTTTTATACTCCTAGATCAGCCACGTGATTCCTAATCGAGACAAAGGAGGTTGTGCTGCCTAATCATGGTTTGTCAGGTTAACATGCTTAGGAAGAGGGGACCTCAACTGAAAAATTGTCTTTTTCAGATACCCCTGTGGACGTATCTGTGGGGCATGTTCTGAGATACCAGCTCGCTGTAGGTGGCACCGTTCCTGGATAGGTAGATGAGCCTCAGCTCTCTAAGAAAGTCATCTGAACAAGTCAGGGGACAAGCAATACCCCTCCATGGTTCCTGCCTCTACTCCTGCTTGAGTTCCTGCCCTGACTTCCCTCAATGATGGGTTGTAACCTCGAAGTGGAAATAAACACTTTCTCCTCAAGTCAGTTTTTTTGGTCAGAGTGTTTGATTACAGCAGCAGAAACACAAACCAGGAGAGAGACCTTTGCTTCACATGAGGAAAGCTGGCGAATATGTGCTCTTCAAAGACTCAGCACCGACATCCAGACAGATGGTTTCACAGCAACTACTTGTCAAGTCTAGAAAGGAATTTGGAAAAGAATCCAGGAAACGAAGCAGAGCACAGAAGGAAAAGGCGAATCTAAGCGTCTGTGAGGAGAATCAACCTTTCCGAGTCTTGAGGCCTACTTGTGGCTCCGCAAAGGAAAGAAGAAATAAATGAGGACCGTGACTCGTACTCCAGCCAGGAAAGGAGAGAGAAGAAAGTATCACATGCAGTGGTCTCGCACATTAGTCCTGTGCCGGAGTCACTTAATTAAATAGCTCAGAAATCCCACGAAGTAGGGGTTCCTTCTATAGAAACAGAACTCAAGACTACGAACTTGTCTAAGTCTTCCAGTGAAGGACAGGGCCTGGATTCCAGTGGTAAGCTCTCTCCATGCATGTTCCACGCATGTGCCCAGGAACACTCAGATTGCACAGCACTGGAGTTGGTCACTTACAGTGACTCTGCTGTTCATCTGAAGTGCCACCACCCTCCAGATTTCCAGGATTCAGAAACAACCTGGATAATTGATTCCATGAATCGTCTTTCATACCCGAGTCCTTGAGGGAGGACACTAGCGTACTCCAAAAATGTTACACTAGTCTATTGCTTGCTTCTCTAGAGTATATTGACTAACACCGATCCCATTTCACAGATTGTGAAACTGACACTCAAGGTCTTCCTTGCCAAGTTAGGCCCCAGATAGTGTGAGTCCAAATCATCCTGCCTAAACCACTAAGGACTTTCTGGGTTCTTAGTGCCTACATATTAATGTAATTCCGGAGAGGATGGGGAAGGATGAATGGAGAAGCTTGGCCCTGCTCCAAGCCACCAGTGTCTCCTTTTCAAACTACCAGTAACCCATCATGGAAGAGAAGTGAGAATTCTTGGGGACAGGGCTACCCCCCCCTAAGAAGGAGGTAGAGACATGGAGATGGTTCTACCACTGGCAAAGAGGAGTTATCTGAATTGGGTGGGGGAGGGGCTGAATATTTCCTGCCTTATTAGCATTATCCCATATATCCATACTACAGTCTTCAGGAGCCCATTCCTTCCTAGCCTTGGTCCTTATTTTAAGAGTAAATCTGTTGAGGGGCTGAGCCTTCAGCCCTTTCGTCGGGCTGAGCAAGCATTCAGCACGCAGTGTACAGTTCCAAGAGGAAAGTCGAGAAGGCGTTTTCGGCAGTGTCAGTCCTGTGGCTACAAGAGGTCAGGGTCTTCTTCTGGACACACGTAGAAGCTTTCAGGACGTTTAGGCAGCTCTTGAGCTGGGAATTTGGACTTGTGAGCTCATGCCTTCCTTCTCCCTCACTGTTCAACAACATCAGCAGCAACGCGTTTGGTCCATTATATTTATTAGTTTGGAAAGACTGTTCAAAAATAGCACAGACACAATATCTCAGCCCTCTGCTTCTTGTAAATGGCGGATTGGGAACATCTAACAGTGAGTGGCATTTTGATAAGCTCTACTGCCGGATTCCACCATGGATTTATCAGTGCTCTCTTTACTACTGGAAACGAAACCATTAGCATCTTTAGATCTAATCCAATTGAAGAGCCAATTCCAGAAACTCCAGGACTAATTCAAGTACCTCCCCTTAAAATCTTGTTCCTATAGACCAATAGTTCCCAACCTTCCTAATGCTGCAGCCTAACGCTGTGACCCTTTAATACAGTTCCTCATGTTGTGGTGACCCCTGACCATAAATTATTTTCACTGCTACTTCATGACTGTAATTTTGCTACTGTTATGAATTGTAATGCAAATATCAGATATGCAGGTGGTCTGTGAAAGGGTCATTCGACCTCTCCCAAAGGGATTGTGACCCACAGGTTGAGAACCACTGCTACTGCTATAGAACAAGTCTTATACCAAGATCTGTACTAGTTGAGGTAATTGTTCAGTCCACGAGGCTGGATGTCTCAGCTGGTCCTCAGTATATGAAAGCATCCCAAGAAATAGACTCTAATGGCAGCGAAAGAATGGACTTGCTAGCAAGAGTGAGAGCAAGCAGGCAAAGATCTTTTTCCATGTCCTTTATACAGGCTGCCAGAAGAAGGTGTGGCCCAAATTAGAAGTGGGTCTTTCTACTTCAGACGGTTTAATTAAGCAAAAATCCCTCACAGGGATACCTAGCCTCTCAGGTTTTCATTAATTCCAGATGTCAAATTGACAACCAAGAATAGCCATCACAGCCCCCACATATATTTAAACATTTGCTCCCTAGTTGACGGAACTGTTTTGGGAAGGATTAGGAAGTGTGGCCTTGTTGGGGGAGGTATGTCACTGGGGGTATGCTTTCAAAAGCCTAGGCCAGGTTCGGTATCTCTACCTGCCTCCAACATGCAGGTAGTATATAAGTTCTTGCTACTGATCCAGCTCCTTGCCAGCCTGCTGCCTTGTTCCCTGCAATGATGGTCCAAGGATTTACCTTCTGAAACCGTAAGCAAGCCCCCAATTAAATGCTTTCTTTTATAAGTTGCCTTGGTCATGGTGCCTCTTCACAGCAATAGAACAGTGACTAAGACAATAAGCCAGTGCTCGCTCTCTCTCTCTCTTCCCCTCCCCCCCGGGCTAGTCTGGCAAAACATGAAACAGGCTATTTTAGTTAGGGTTTCTATTGCTGTGAAGAGACACCATGACCACAGCAACTTTTATAAAGGAAAGCATTTAATTGGGCTGGCTTACAGTTCAGATATTTAGTCCATTGCCATCATGGTGGGAAGCATGTCAACAGGTAGGCAGGCTTGGTGCTGGAGAGGGAGCTGAGAGTTCTACATCTGAATCAGCAGGCAGCAGGAAGAGAGAGTGACACTGGGCCTGGTGTGGGCTTCCGAAACCTCAAAGCCCACCCCCAGTGACACACTTCCTCCAATAAAGCCACACCTACTCCAACAAGGCCACATCTCCTAATAGTGCCACTCCCTATGAGCCAATGGGCACCATTTACATTTAAACAACCACAGGGGATATCTTTGAATTCACAGAGATCTGCTTGCCTCTGCCTCTGAGGTGCTGGAGTGCTGGGAATAAAGGCTTATGTCATCACGCCTATCAGAACAAAAAGCTTTCTATTTAATGGTGCTAGTATCTCTTTAACTAGCGTGGCTGCTTTGTGTACACCTTCCTTGTCTGCTAATTAGAACTCTGTCACACCTATTTCCTAGCTGTACTGCACATTTCATATTTTTCTTCTCATTCTCATAGACTTGAGTAACAGTGAACAGTAACCTTGGCACAGTCTAAATGTTGTAATGTCTTGAAATCTCTCTCTTCTGATGAAGACATTAATCCATCACTTTTGAGTTGAGCCTCATTCAAGTTCTCACGGACGGAAGACAGCCAGAATCTTTGCCAGTTCCTGATAGTGTTCGTGCTCCCCTTTGAATCCTCATGAGCTGGACGCCACTGCCCACATTTCTCACTACATTCTAGCATTTACAGTTCCCATGAGAATGGCGCGCTAAACTCGTCTTACAACATTCTAGGGCTTTGTAGGCCCACAGCTCCAAATTCTCCACATTCCTCCCACAATCTACTTACAAAAGCCTATGAACCATATGGTCAGGTTTATAACAGCAGTGGCCTTAGTTCCAGTTTTCTGTGTCAGTTACTGTGGTGGCTAATCCTGGCTGTGCTGGCTAGTTTTATGTCAACTTGACACAAACTAGAGTCATGGAGAGGAGGAAACCTCAGTTAAGAAAATGCCTTTAATAAGATAAGGCTGTAGGCAAGCCTGTAAGACATCTTCCTAATTAGTGATGGATAGGGGTGGGTCTATCCCATTGTGGGTGGTACCCATACTTGGTCTGGTGGTCCTGGGTTCTATAAGAAAACAGGCTGAGCAATCCATGGGGAACAAGCCAGTAAGCAGCACACCTCCATGGTCTCTGCATCAGCTCCTGCCTCCAGGTTCCTGCCCTGTTTGAGTTCCTGTCCTGACTTCCATCAATGATGGACTATATGATGTGGCTGTGTAAGCCAAATAAACCCTTTTCTCCTTAACTTGCTTTTGCTTATGGTGTGTTATTGTGGCAATAGTACCTCTAACTACCTAGGAAGAGGGGATCGACATCCACTGGGGAATTGTTTTCATCAGATTGGCCTGTGGCATCACTGTGGGGCATTTTCTTGCTCGCTAATCGATGGATGAGGATAAAGCCTTCTGTAGGTGATACTGACCCTAAGCAGGTGGACCTGGCTTGATTAAGTTGAATGTGAGCCTGGAATTAAACCAGTAAGCAGTGTTACTCTGTTGACTTCTGCTTCCAGCGTCTGCCTAGACTTTCTTCAATAATGGACTGTAACCTGGAAGCCAGAATAAAACTTTTTTCTCCTTGAGTCACTTTGGCAATGGTGGTTATCATAGTAACAGAAACCAAAGTAGGAGCGTCACTTTGCTCATTGCATGACAAGCACTTTAAGGGAGAAAGGGCTTATTTTAACTCAGAGTTTAAGAGGATTGGAGTATTTCATGGTAGGAAAGGCACGATCCCAGAAACACGAGGCCCCTGGTTGCACTGTGTCCACAGGCAGGAAGCAGAGGCAGTTGAATTCTGGCCCTCAGCTTGTTTTTCAATTTTATTCAGATCAGAAACCCCAGCCAATGGGATGATGTCACCCACCCATTCAGGCTGGGCTGGGCTTTCCCTCCTCAGTTAAATCTTTCTGGAGATGCTCTTGCAGACAAACCAATAGATGTGTTGCTATGGTGATTCCAAATCCAGTCAAATTGCTAATGAAGATTAACTACCACGGCACTTAATAAATGGCGTGTGTGGTGAGGAGGAGGTGATGCTGATGATGCTGAGAAGGGACATTGATGAGGATGCTGAACGATGTCAGTGTAGGACACTCATACGTCAAAGGGGCAACTTAGAAAGGGCCGGAGAAAGGGACCGTTTCCACGACTAATATCAAGACTCTGTTAGAGCAGCGTGGTAGACATGCCTTTAATCCCAGAACTTGGGGAGGTAGAGATGGGTGGGCCTCTGTGAGCTCAGGGCCAGCTTGCTCTCTATAGACCATATGTTGGGAAATGCAGATGAATGGAGGAACTGGTCCTTCTCACCTTATCCAAAAAGCCACAACAGTCCACTTTTGTCTCTGTGCTGGTTAGTTTCTGTCAACTTGGCAGAAACTACCGTGGCTCGGGAAGAGGGAATCCCAAATGAGGAATTGTCTCCATCAGACTGGCCTGTACTGGCCTTTCTTGACTAACGATTGATGTAGGGGGTCCCAACCTACTATGGGTGGTATCACCCATGAGCAGGTGGCTCTGGGTGGTATGGGAAAGCAGTCTGAAAAGGGAACCTCAGTTGAAAAAAAACCGTCCCCATCAGATTGGCCTGTACACAAGTCTATGGGGTAATTTCTTGGTTAATGACCGATGTGAACAGGCCAAGCCTACCATAAGCAGTGCCGCCCCCAGGCAGGTGGTCCTGGGTTCTATCCGAAAGCAAACTGAGCAAGCCACGAAGAGAAATCCATTAAGCTGCACCCCTCCATGGTCTCCTCTTTGGTTCCTGTGTCCAGTGCCCGTGTCCTTCCCATGAGTCTTAGCTTCCCTAGATGACAGACCTGCAAGACAAATAAACCCATTCTTTCCCGAGCTTGCTTCTAGTCATGGTATTTAGTTGCAGAAAGCAAACTAGGACAGACTCCTTCTGGAAGGTAGAATTGAGACTTCTTTGCATCTAAGGACACAAAATGGCTTACTTTATTATCTTGTAACAATAGATACAAAACACACCCAAACTCCAGGGTGGGCAGAGCTGCACACATTAGAATGACTGTGTAAGTCTGTTCATCCAAACATCCGTAAGAAACACCTGTGCTAGGGACATGGCTCTGTGCTCCAGCATTTGCCTTAGCAAGCATGAGGCCCACACATGCAAGAAAACAAGAAAGCCCTTGTCTGACACATAGCTGCTGCATTGTGTGATTTCAACAGGGCATGCTGGCGCACACCTGTGATCCAGCACTCCGGAGGCTAAGCCTGGCTACATAGTAAGACCCTGTCTCAGAAGGGAGGGAAAGAGGGGAGGATAGGGGAAAGGAAGGGGGGAAAGGAAGAGGGGAAAGGAAGAAACACTTGGATTTGGGAGCAGAGGCTCATCTCACTCGCTCCCCAAATACATCCCCACGTTCTACCCTGCCACCTTTTGCTGCTGCCTCAAGATGCGCTCTGCTCTCTACTGTAGCCTTCAGAGGCTCCAGTCCAGACAACGACATCAATTGTCTCGGTGCCTGGCCTGCTCCAAGCAGGCATCGACTTCATTCATTTCCCCTGGAAGCTTTAGACTCGAAGTAGCTGCATGGGCTAAGCCCTGTATTCCTGTCCTTCTTTTCTACCCCTCATCCGGAAAAAAAAAATCTTAGTGGGAATTTCTCCAATCAAACTGTTGGCAAGCCAAGTGCCTGAGAAAGGCCTACAGATGTTTGCGTCTGGTGCCATGTCTGTTTGGTGGGAAGTGTGCACATGCAGGAACACAGTCACCCTCGGCAGGTGTGCGGAACACACTATCCGTCACTGCACCAAGGGCAGGGGGAGGCTGGGAATATGCTGACTCATTAAATCGGCCAAGAAAGACAACAATACAATGATCGTCTCCCCCTTGGAAGCCAAGATGCCACCAGCTGCCCGAGGATGCAAACTGGCTTCTGTTTGCATGTGAGTCAGGACATTCCCTCCATCCTTGTGGCCTGAGAAGGCCCCTAGCCCTCCTTGGATAACTTTCTTGTGTCCTGGGAAAGGGTGACTTTTCTATAAAAGGAAACCGTACTTACACACACGGAGAGGCTGCTTTCCTTAGAAATCCAGGGACCCTACATTGTTCAGTGTAGGCCTCTGAGATGACATGGGCTTTGAGGACTGACCCGGAACTAGATGCCCTTAGCCCAAGATAGTTGACGGAGGTCCCTGTTAAACAGAAACCCACCTTTAGGCCTCCATTTACACAGCAACAATCCTGTTTGCCTGGCCTGAGTACTTCTGTTTAGGACAATGTCACCAGTGTTGCCATTTTGGGGCGCCACTTTAGAAGGAACAGCTGCCACAGCTCCTCTGCTATAGGTTCAGTCTTGAATGCCCCTCGAAGGCCTCTTGAGGGGAAGTCTCTGGTTTCCTCTGACTGCAACTCCAGCAGCACTCAGTGCTTGCATTCCTGAAAAAAAGAGGAATTTAGATGGCACACAGTCATAGATGAAGCAGTCAAGAGTTTAGTCAGCAACCGAGGGAGCACAAATACACTAGAAAAGAGCAGGCTGAGCCCACCGTCCACAAACAGCCCCACAGGCATGCTTAAACTTACCTTCTCCCCATAGTTGCCATGTCCCTTGTGCCTCCCCCCGGGTGGACACTTCTAGGAAAGGGATACATTTTTCTCAGAAGCCCATTCTGCCCAGAATTCAGTCTGTTATAAGTAGATGTGTAAGATGCAGGAATACACATAGGGGTTTAAATGACCTGAAAGTTAAAAAGTGAGAAAAATGGTTATCAGCACTTAGAGCATGAGCTCCTAGAGAAGTTGCTTTAATCTGACCTAGCTAGTGTGGACCTTCTATTGCCCATGGTCCCTTATGTCTGTTTTCCAGCCCGTTTGGGCTGCATCTGGACTACATATAGCCCTTATATTTTGGGGTTTGTTTGTTTGTTTTTTACACAGGGTTTCTCTGTTATAACTCTAGCTGTCCTGAAATTCACTCTGTAGACCAGGCTGGCCTCGAACTCACAGAGATCTGCCTGCCTCTGCCTCCCGAGTGCTGGGATTAAAGGCGTGTGCCACCACCATCCAGCATAGCCTTTATCTTTGTATGTTGTTTCCTAGCCTCAAGTTGACCACCCACTTGTCTTGTTTTTTGTTTTGTTTTGTTTTGTTTGTGACAGGGTCTCACTCTGTAGCCCTAGCTGCCCTTGAACTCAGAGATCTGCCTGCCTCTGCCTCCCAAGTGCAGGGATCAAAGGCATTCACCTGCTGTTTTTATGTCCTATCTTTGGGACCTGTTCAGTCTCTCTCCAAGTGAACATCCTGCCCAATAGGTCCATGTATTAAAGGCTTGGCCAGAAACTGTAGCTCTATTAGAGCCAGTGGAAACTTTAGGGGCTAGAGCCTAGTTGAAGACAAGTTATTTGGGGTATAAACTGAAAGAGAATGGTGAGAGGAAAGTCCTATTCATCCCCCTCTCTGTTTTCTAACTGTATAGATGCTGATTCAGGTTCAAAGAGTTTATTCTTTGGCTAATTCAATTCCTGGTCCTAGTCCTGGAGCTCTAGAGTGTTTTGGCCTCTGTACAATCTAATCTTCAAGATGCTAGCTTGGACCTAAAAGGTTCAACCTCAGCTTCTGTTTAATCTAAAACATTTAAGCCTCTGAGACTTACTGCTGACTGAGCCACTCTGACTAGCTCCTTTTGAACTCAGCTCTTTTGGTTGGCTGATTCAACTCACTCATTCTGGCACAAACTCCTCTCCAAGCTGCTGGTTCAAACTGATCTTCTGAGCCACCTGACTGTTTCTGACCAAACTTTGACTCTGGCAGACTCTGACTGACTCCTGCAACTTCTCTGACTGAACTGCTCTGCTTGACTTCAAACTGACTCATTTTCCCATCTGATACTGACTTCTGCCAAGCTGCCTCTGTGTCTCTGCCTCAGATTCCTCAGAATGCTTCTGTGTCTCTATGAGTTCTCACTGCCCCATACTGCCTCAGTCAGCCTCTCTGCTTCTCTGCCTTATCCTCAGACTGCCTCAAACTTCCTCTGTAACTGACTGCTTGCTTCAGACTGCCCAACTCTCTGAGTTGAGAGCCTGCTTTTCTATTGTGAGAGTTGGGCATGTCCTCACTCAGACTCACTCTGCCAACTCTTGCTCTGATTCGTCACTTTGTCTGCCCTTCACTCTGACTCATCTTAGATGTCACTTCCTGTCTGACACTGACTCCTTCTGAGCTCTGCTTCCTGTCTCCCAAGTGCTGAGATTGAAAGTGTATACCACCACTGCCTTCTGAAGACAGGGATTAAAGGTGTGTATTAATATTCTTTCTACATTCCATCCAATCCACTCAGGCCTTTGAATGTGATCCATTTCTTGTAGACTCCTGGATATGATCACTTCATGTAGACCCCTTGATGTGATCCCTTCATATAGACCCTTGGATTTGATCCCTTCCTAGATATCACACAGGTTTTTTAATGTGATCCTTTCCCAGAGCAGCCATATTGCTGGATTAAATCATTAAGTATTCCTCTACACAACTGTCATGAGGACAGCAGCTTTTTCTACTACATAATCCCACCATTGTGTGCTGCCTCACCACAGGCTCTAAAACAACAAGACCAAATAAATGAGTGCAGACTGAAACCTTTGCAACTATGAGCCAAAATAAACCTTTCCTCTAAGTTGATTCTCTTCAATATTTTATCACAGTAATTGAGGCTAACACCCTCCCACCTTTCTCACTATAAATGCCCACCACTGACCACCCACCTCTGTCCTCCAGAATTCAGAGTCAGGATCTTTAAAGAAGCAATAAGGGAAAACGAGGTCACTTGGATAGGCCCTCTAGCAGAGTCCCTCTGTGTCCTCAGAGGGAAAGGTTAGGACACGCACACAAAGGGAAGACACAATGAAAGACTGGTTCCTCAAGTCCATGTTCCAAAGCTTCTGGGGAGAAAAAGTGACCATAGCTATAGGGCAAAGTCTTCCAAAGCCTAGTGGATTCAAAACCCAGTACTCAAGGCTGGAGAGACAGCTCAGTGGTTAAGAGCACTTGCTGCTCTAGCGAAGGACCTGGGTTTGGTTCCCAGCAACCACTTCAGGCAGCTCACAGCTGTCTTTCCAGCCAGAGGGAGAAAACCAGTAAGCAGTGTTCCTCTGTGGTTTCTGCTTCAGTTCCTGCTTGAGCTGTCCCCCATCCCCATAACATGACCCAGTAGTGACCTGGAAGTGTAAAGCAAACAAATCCTTTCCTCCCCAAGTTGCTTTTGATCATGGTGTTTATTACGGCTAACAAAGAGCAAACTAGGACGCAAAGCGTGAACAGGACTTGCAAGACACGCCTCTACACAAAAAAATGTCCAACCCTGTTAGTCATTAGGGAAATTCAAATCAAAACTACAGCGAGCTGCCAGTATATATCCACTAGGATGCTTATCATCTTTAAGGGAAAAGAACAAGTGTCAAGGGGACCGTGGAGAAATTGGAATCCATGTATGTACCTGGAGGGACTGTAAAATGTGTGGACAGTGTGGAAAACATTTTGGTGGTCCCTCAAGAAGTTGAACATAACTGAGTGTGGCCCACACCTTTAATCCCAACACTTGGGAGACAAAGACAAGTGGATCCCTGTGAGCTTGAGGCTAGCCTGGTCTACATAAAGAGTTCCAAGCCAGCCAAGCTACATAGTAAAATCTTGTCTCAAAAACAAACAAACAAACAAACAAACAAACAAAAAACTATTGAACAAACAATTACTATACAACCCAAACAATTCTGCCCCTTAAAAAAAGAAAAATAATAAAATAAAATCCATAAAACAGATATTCAAGCAAATAATTTGTACCGTACGGCAGCACCATTCACTATAGAAGGGGGAAAGAAAGAAAGAGAGAGAGCGAGAGAGAGAGAAGAAAGAGAGGAAGATAGGAAGGAAGAAAGAGAGGAAAGAAGGAAGAAAGACACATTCATAATAAATTGTGGATGAAGAATGAAGTATTAATCCATGTGCTGATAATCCAAAACAGATAAGCCTTGAAAATATGTTAGCTAGGAAGCAGACACACCACACAAATCTTGTCTCATTCCACTTGTATGGAACACCTGAAATAGGAAGAGCTGGTGGGCTGAGGAGCAGCCAGCAGTGGAGAGACCAGGAAGGAGAGGGACTCACTGCCTAGTAGGCTTGTTTCCTTCCGGGGTGATGAAAATATTTTAGAAATGAACAACAGGAATAGTCACTTCGAATTGTGAACGCAGGGTCTCTCTTGCTGTAGTTCACCAATGTACTGTGGCGTGTGAGCTTCCAAGGTGATCGTCCTGCCTTTATTTGGGATCACAGATGCAAGCCTGGCTTTTTTTTCTTTTTTGTGGATTCTGGGAGTTGAACTCTGCTTGCCATGCTTGCGCTTGCGTAGCAAGTGCGTTTGCCTGCTGAGCTCTCTCCTCAGCGTCCTGCACCCTGGCAGGTGGCTCCTTTCACAGTCTGTGAATTTCAACTCCGAAAACAGTGGCTGCGCAGGGGTGCTGGTCACTGCCGCAGAGAGCTGACGGACATGCACGGTCTGGAGTACCAGCTCCCCAGTGTCTTCGTAGGGACGTTGTTCACAACTGTTCTACAACTTGGTCTTTGAACAAATGTTTTTGTTAAGAGCCTTATCATTCCATCTCTTGGTGTAATCTCACAGCGGATTTTTTTTTTTGATTTACATTTATTTCCTTACTTGTTCTATGGGGTGGGTGTCCAAGGACAACTTGTAGGAGTCAGTTCTCTCAATCTATCATATGGATAACTGAACTCAGGTCATGAGGCTTATAGGAAAGTGACCTTACTCACCGAGCCATCTCACTGGCCAGAGACTTTTAAAGGGATTGGGGGAGAGACAAGGTCTCACTATGTAGTCCTGCCTGTCCTGGAACTCTCAATGTAGGCAGGCTGGCCCAGAACTCAGAACTCACAGGGATCCGCCTGCCTCTGCCTCCTGAGTGCTGGGATTAAAGGCGTGTGCCACTACCCCTAGGTCCATAGTAGAGTCTTTACTACTAAGACACTACTACTACTACTACCACTACTACTACTACTACTACTATTATTATTATCTTTATATGCATTGGTGTGAGGGTGTCAGATCCCCTGGAACTGGAGTTACAGCCAGTTGGGACCCGCCGTGTTGGCACTGGGGAATTGAACTTGGATCTCTGGAAGAACAGTCAGTGCTCTTAACCACTGAGCCATCTCTTCAGCCCCTGCCCCCTCCAGTCCCTCCGCCCCTAATAGATTCTTAAGAAAGGCTTTGTGGATTTGGCTCTGGGTACTTGGCCATTCTCTTAAGAGGACTGCTGATGGCTACTATGGCTATTCACACACATGCTAAACCTCAGCAAGACTGAAGCAAAGCTTCCTGGGGAGGAACGCTAAAGAGCAGCTTGGGCTTGGCTGTGCAACTTACACAGGGCCTTTCTCAAGTGGAACAAGATCATCAATATTGAAAACTAAACTAACTGTTCACATTCAAATAAATGAACCACCATGCTGTGAGCTCAGCCCAACCTCTTCCTATTCTCTTCATTCTGGTCTTGTGACTCATGGATACTTGTTTGGCCCAGAATTGAGCATCTAAAGTTTTTTTTTAATAAAAATTTTAATTTTTATTTGCTTGTGAGTGTCTGTGTACGTGTGGACATATGCCTACAGAGGCCAAAAATGCTGGCGTTACAAAAAAAAAAAAAATGCTGAAGTGGATACTGGGATCCCAGCTCTAAACTTCATAGATGAGCAGCAAATTCCCTTAACCACTGAGCCATCTCTTCCGTCCCAGGGCATCTGAACACTTAATCCAGGCATTTAGCAACTGAGACAAAAAGTGGGCAAAGAAAACTGAATTACCTATGTGCAAAGTAAAAAGTCTAGATTTCCACCTTATCAATGCACAGGTATTCCCCAGCACCCATGTGAAAAGCTTGATGTCTGTAATCCCAGCACTGGGGAGGCAGAGATCCCTAGACTTCAGTAGCCAGCCAGCCCAGCCGGTGAGCTCTAGGTTTAGTGAGAGAACCTGTCTCAAAAATAAGATCAGGGCTGGAGAGATGGCAGCCGTTAAGAACACTGCCTGCTCTTCCAAAGATCCTGAGTTCAATTCCCAGTAACCACATGGTGGCTTCAACCATCTATAATGGGATCTGATGCCCTCTTCTGGCATGCAGGTGTACATGCAGGTAGAGCACTCATAAATGAAAAAAAAAAAAAATCTTTAAAAATAAGATCAATAGTCTGGGGAGACGGCTCAGCATAGGTAAAACTGGTTGTGAAACTTGAAGACTTGAATTGAAATGCCCAGGATGTATGTAAAAAGCCAGGTGTGGCCACAACTGCCCAAAT